>VDFB02352343.1:0-32615 GCA_007258455.2 Sequoia sempervirens | reverse complement strand
TAAAAGCTAAAAAACAGGTAACAATTATAATAGATTAAGGATGTGTTTATTGCAGGATCTTTGGGTCTTGTTTTTTTCATGTATTTTTTAGGAATCATTTTCTTTCCTCCTCTTTATCGTTTACAGGTTTAAGTGAATAATCTTTGTGTCATTTTATTTGATCTTTTTATTCCAAATTTCTCTTGCATTTGTGTCATTTTTATGTGTAGATGTTTGTTTTCCTTTACTGCTTTCTGGTTAAAATCACACCTTAGTTTTGTTTTATGTTTCCCCAATTCATTGAAGATCATAAGAGAGAGATGTACCTCTAAAATTTAGAGGAAGATCACTAATTCATTAACGATCTCCAAAGCTGATAGTAACTGATTTGTCTTCATTGTTGGGCATATTTGAGTCATTTATCTAATTATTTGAAGAGGACAATCTGTTAACCAACAGATTTTTGGCAACTCTGCTGGGGATTTGAATTAAAAAATCAGTGCTTTCTTTCCTCATATTTTTAATGATATCTCCATGTGCAGGGAGATTGGCGACTTTGTTTGTAATTCGAAGACATTATGATGCAAAATTAGAAAAATTGACGAAATGGGAGAAGACCTACACCTACTATCGAATAAAATCTTATGATATATGATAAAGTACTTCATGAATTTTGGGATCATTGCAAAGAATGTGCTAGCAAAGTTGTAAGAACCAAGTTAACTATAGAAGATGACTACAAATCAGAGCTCTTGCTGAGGAGTCTTCATGCTAGATTTTACAAACTCAAAGAACTCGAAGAAGGATTGAGTTCGCTACAAGCAATCACATGAAAAAGTCAAGCAACTCAAAGAAGAATTGCAAGTTGATGATGATGATGCTCCAGGTGCCTCTAGACTTTATGCTCTTATAATTTTTCATTTTTTGATAAGAAAGATGTTACAAAAATGATGATTGAGCCTCATGAAGATGCAACACCTTTGGAAGAAATGTAGTGCCTCACGTGTTACTGTACTCCTATGATACCTTTTTGTGCATGTGGTTGTTTCTATTCGGATGCTACTTATAATTGATGCATACTCGTGATTACGTTGGTGATTGTTTCATCTATTTGACTTATGTGTTTTGCTTGGATGCACATGATACTGCTTTACGATGTTAATGATATAATAATGCATGATGTACGTCTTTACCTAATTATGTGATATTGTGTGGTTATGTAAATGGTTTAATGCTCGCTTCAGGATATTATGATGATGTGTTATTGTTGAGAGTCGGTGAGAGGGATGGTGTTGCATCACTCATCCATGAGCGCCCTGCTACACTGTAATTCTCTCTCACGGTGTGTATGGCATTGAATATATATGTTGTTTTGACACTTGGTTTTATGCAGGTCTGCAGGTACCAGGCACTGACTCCACCTGCACCATTGGGTTAGAGCATGCCCAACATACCCAATGGATATGATGTGGTTTAGGGATTTGACAAGAACGTACCCCTCTCCATGTCCGTCGTCCCATCGTCAGTTGATGATGTCGTCCATCAGTTCACGTTTTGTTTGGTATCATCTTATCTTACGTCATTATTTTTAAGTGGCAATTTTAATGTGTTAATTATTGGAATTAGATGCGTATTGTTATTGTCAATTAGTTAAATTAATAAAATGATGGGTAGTATTACGATTGAAATTAAACATTACACATAATTATTAATGTGTGTTGTGAAGGTTTAATTAAATGTTAAATTAGTTTGAAAATTTAAAATTAAGTTTGTAAAATTAAAAGAATAATATCTTAATTACAGCTTTGTAAATTTTCAATTGGCAATTAAATAATATTGTTTATTTAATTAAATAATATTGTTCATTTAATTAAATAATATTATTTATTTATTTGTTATTAAAGATTTATTCAAAAATAAATAATTTTGTTAATAACTGCATTTGGTAAAATTTTATACTAAAAGAATTCTCGATTAAATTTATAATGGGATATTATGTTTACCGGACGAAATAATAAAATGGTTGAAGAGTTGTGTTTAATTTAAATTAATTCACTTTAATTTAATAAGGTGATTAAATTTATAATGGGATATTATGTTTACCGGACAAAATAATAAAAAGGTTGAAAGGTTGTGTTTAATTTAAATTAATTCACTTTAATTTAATAAGGTGATAAATGTTTTCCCAATAAAATGTTAAATGGGGGTAGATTTAAGTTTATTTAATTTTATTTAATGTAACAATGTTTTCGGGTAAAATATTAATTAAGGGTTGAAATTTTCCTCCCGTGGATGCAACTAAACCATAGTGGAGGTAGGTTTCTATTTTGTTGCAAAAGGATGAGATTTACCTACAGGTGGAAATGGGGAGTAAGGAAAAGTGCCAGGTGTTGGATATGAAGTTGACACCCATTTCCTTCATTTATCGTGAAAGAACTTTTCCTAAATTGTTTTGGGGAATACGATGAAAAGATATACAGGAATTTCATCAAAGTAAAAAGAAAGGGGAAGAAGAAAGATAGGAGAAGAATGTAGAGAAGGCAGTAGGAGTTGGTACTATTGAATCTTCAGTGGATATAATGCTAGCTAGACTTGCTTTCAAAAAGGAAATGGCAGAACAAGCGCAAAGTAGAGGGAAAACCCTTTGAAAAGCTCAACATAGTGACTGGAGCTAATGTACAGGTAGGTGAGAACCTAAGATTATGTGTAGGATTCTAATTGCAAAATTGTGCTATAACAACTATAATGTTGTACTTCGTTACCACTTGTAAAATAAACCCATGGAGCTCGAAAGGCAAGTATTTTCATTACAACTTTTGAACTGTAAAAATAAAGGATAATACTTAGAATCCCTTGAAACAAGTGGTGATACTTAAAATTCTATAAATGCAGGTGTTCTGAAATTTAGTTATTTAAGAGTAACCTTACGGAGACTAGATGTTTTCATAAAACCATCTCGCATTTTTAAACCCATTATCAGCCCAAATTTTATCAAGCATTTTGCTTCTGAGGTAGTACGATTTAATGTGTTCCATTGGCTCTGTGCTGGCGCCCTGCCTTTTCTATTTGCGTTGGTTGGGCAGAATCATTACAATTGCATTACTGCTGAAACATAGCTACTAGGGTTAGGGTTGTTTTGGTTGGATTGCATCATCACAATTGCATTAGTAATGAAATATAGCTACCAGGGTTTGAATTCGTGCCACACCCTAGAAATCTCCAAAACCAAATTGGGTCCAGGAAATCTTCTTGCCATGTTGACAGTACTGAGATTTTATTGATCCCCTTTGGATTGTCTCCCTTCAGTAGCTTGTCCCTACTCCTTCAAAGATTTTGAGAGTTTCCTTACAAATCCATTCTATGCACATTCTGCAAATTTTTGCGTCCCATTCCTTGAGCCGCCTGATTCTCCTCCATCTACCTCGGCCTTGGGTTTTTGTTTCACTGCCTCATCTTCATCATTGTCGTTAAATGAGTATGCAACATCAGAGTATACTTTGGAGCTAACCCCAATTGCATTTTCAGGCCCTTTATCCTTAACAACCACAGTGTCAGCAAGGAGCGATGAATAATTCTGTGTTTTTGGAGTTACCAATCTGCAACTGCAAATTCTAAAACCCAAGTGGTAAATTAAAACTCGTTCCAGCCTTCACAATTTCGTCTACCCGTCACAGCCGCAACACTGGAGCATAGAATGTTGTAGAGATTTAAATAACCTTCCTGATTAGGTTGGCAATCTGTCATGTCTGCAATACTTGAAAATAGAATGTTGTAGAGGTTTAAATAATAGATTTATTTCCATTGTTAGCCTATCTTTGTTGCGGCGTTTGAACATATTAGGAAGTTTAAGGGTTTAAATAATCTGCTTGATTCACTAACAATCTACCGTAGTTGTAGCATTTGAACATAGAAGGGTGTAAAAGTTAAATGACCTTCCTGATTCATTTGGCATCCTGTGAAGAGATGCTCTGATGGGTGCCTGCGGTCTGCTACAGATCTCCCATGTTGGCAGGGCAGGGAGGATGCTAGCAAAGGTTACAAAATTTGGCCTTACAACTGACGATTGCATTTTCTTGAAAGTTTCCAATGCCTTTAAATTTATTTCTGTGTGTATCCTTCAATCATTGCATTCCATGAGATCATATTTCTTGAGGGATTCTGTCAACCAAATGTTCGCGCCTTGTCTGCGGGTTCCCATTTCTTTGAGGCATTCTGCCCAGTCATGTGCCTTAGCTGTGTATCACTTTTGCCAGGTTTTCTCTGCAATTACCGACCACCTTCTCCTCCTTCCTTCCCTGTAGCGCTCAGCAGGGTGGCTTTATTATTTCTTTGGCTAGATCAAAATAGTGAGAGAGGCGTTATCTGTTGTGTATGATAGGTCCTAATTTTGAACAGAAATGAAAACTTTACTCTTCTTTTTTTAATCATCTCCTTCTCCCAGCAATTTCCTCGAATACTTAACTACTACCAAATAATATTTAGATTTGTTGAGATAATCAAATTCACGGCAAGCAATTTATTAATAGATATATGATTAGTTATTACATTTTGTTAATATATTCAATTTAATAAATTAATCATTAATAATATTTTGGATATTAAAAGTGAAATTGGAGTTTATAAATTTATTCCGGTTGTAATAAATGTAATTTAAATATACAAATATATATTTATTAATATAGGTGTGGATATTCATTTATACTATAAATATTAATTAGATTATTAATACAATAAATTTGATATTGCCTTAGATGAAATGTTTTTAATGGAGGTTCTTACTTAAGTTGTGCAGTGTGAGTTGTTTGCAAAAATAGAGGATCAATGCATAACCATTAACTATTAATTCTTTTATGAACCCAAAGATAGTTATCAAACCAATGCTAAGTGTAGTCAAGATATCATTATTGATTCATGCAAGATAAATGAATATTATAAGTTTATTTTAATAACCCTCATAGATAAAAGATAATCATTACTTTTACATGTGGAGGTGACAATGTTAAAATAGATAATTAATAATATACTTATATGTGTATATGTGTACTTGTAGAGTATATTGGATTAAGTGACTAGGATAGTGAGTAAATAAAAGTGAGATATATATATATATATATGATTTTTTTTTTTAGCGAAAGAAACTTTAGGAACATGTAAGTTATTTTATGTTGCTAGGTAAGTTTTTAAAGAGTGAGTAAACTACGAGAATAACTCTACCCTTAACTATAAAAGTTGTTTTATAAAGTTAGAGTAAGGGGAATCTGAAAACATCTCATCTTGCAAGTAGTATTAGTTCAGTTTATTCAAAGGGAAATTCTTTTTCATATATATATAAAGATACCTATAAGTTGCATGTTAATATTTATATAATTAAAAGTCTAAGTTGAGCTATTTGAAGTGAGATTTGTGAAAAGATTTGTTTAAATTAAGTAGAATTAGTAAATGGAAAAGTTATTTAAAGTTAATTTTATTTACAAATTCCTTATGATTAGATTGTGATTTGTGTATAAATTGTCTATGTTAGATTTGAATTAGATTTATTTAGTTTAAAGTCAACAAAAACAAATGTTAGATTTTGATTAAATTTATTTATATGAAGTGAACCATTATACTGCATTTTATTTAAATTTATTATTTTGAAATAACAAATATATATGTTTCATTTTATTGTTAATTATTTTGAAGTCAATAAAGGTATAAGTTAGGAGTATTAAATTAAGAGAAATATGAAGGTTTACCTACTGTAGGGTTCATAGTGCTTATTTAATTAAAAGATTTTATGGTGGAATTACATTTAATTATAGTTAATTATTTAATTATTCTCTACATTATCTTTAGTAGGATTGGATTGTGTCTACATTTAAGTGAATGGAAATTTATAGTTTATCTTGAACATGTAGATGGTTATTTATTTATCTAGATACTCTTTGGATTTGATTATTTATGCATACTAGTGAATCTATGTTGATCATATTTTCCTCTTGTTTTATTTCACTATTGAGGTAGCTTTATGTCTAGACATGTTTTGGATAGGTCGGGAACCCGTAATGCTTAAGTTACTCCCTTTTGGATGGTCATGGGTGGTAGGTTGTTAGGTTTCCAGAGGTGATGGGAAACCCGTTTTGGTGTTGAATTTTCCCATGTTTAAACCTTTGTGTTCCATTGATCGTATTCTTATTTTAAGTTCTCATGGGTGTACTATGTTCTATGATTTGTTTTTCCTTAGTTATGACTATGAGCAAGATGGTTCATGCCTCACACGTGTATTCATTTTGTGGATTTTTATGCTTGGTACACCCTTGTTATTATGAGTCTTGTTTTGGAACGGTTTGGAAGATTTTCCTAAACAAGTGATGTGATACTTGTTTGATGTTGTTTTATATTGGTGTTGAGTTAGCCTTGGCTGCTTGACCTTGTTCGGATGTGGATCCTTTCTTGTCATCTCCTAGCACGGGGGGTGGACCTTCAAGTCCACACAGTCAGGTGGAACATGCTATGCACCCCATTGGGTTCCCATGATGTGTTTGTGATGCAAAAGCTGATGCAGAGTTCCAAAGCTTCACTTGGTTGAAGACTACTCCTCATTTTGTACCTTATTTTTCATTGATGTATCATTCGTGTACTTGATGTACTCTTCCCGTTGATATAAGGGATGCATTATGTAATGCATTATTGTGCCCATGATGTGTTGTATCTATGGAAATATGCTCCACAATTGTACTATTGAACTATGATTTGAATTGTAATAAAATGTTGTATCGTTTTCCTCTCTATTGTTTATGGATGAGTGTATGTTATCATTATGTAATCTTGGTTTTTATTCACTTTCGTTGGATTAAAGTTTAGGATTCGTAATTATTGTCTCGTGTACCCCAGAGGACGTAGATGACTTTGCAAATGTATAATTGATTTTCATGTTAAGAATGTACATATTCATCTTATGCAATGTTTCACTTTTTCAAAAAAAAAAATTGTGCAGTGTTGTTGTCCTTTAGGGTTCACACGACAGGGTGTTACAAGAAAATAATCATAATCAAGGGAATGTTGAAAAATTTGCAAGTCCTGCAATAAATATAGATAATAATGATTTGTTGAGGCTCTCTTCTTCATCAAAATTAGAAAATTTTAGTTCTGAAAATGTTGAAAATCAGCTTGCTTCTGAGAAGTGTGAAAATGATAATTTTCAGATTGTCACATAGTCAGAGTATGCAACTTCTGAGTTTTGTGAAGAAGATGGTAAAAAGGGTTCATTACGGCCAAGGGTTAGTAGTGAATTTATTTCTGAATCATTTCATTTTGAAGATGCAAATACACCATCTAAAAATGATTCAACGAATGAAGTTCATGTTGGAATTAAAATAAGTGTATACTCTGTTGGTGACATTTCAAAATCTAAGTTTGTAAAAAAGGAAGGAATTTTTGAGATTAATGAAGAGTAAAACAATGGTCAAGTTGATGAAATACTGCAGCCTCAAGAATTGTTAGAAGCTTCATATGGCGATTCTCTTTGTGAAGAAGAAATTATACTTCAATTTTTGTCATTTGTTGAAGGAGAAGACTCACTCGTTGTAACTCTAGGTATTGATCTTAATATTTCTTCATTTGTGGATAGGGAGTTTTCAGATTTGATTGCAATAAAGAGGGATGAATCTTTTTTAGCTAAGGAAGATCCTATGCTAGATGAGGTTATTCTATGTCCTAAGGTGGATAAGGATATTAAAGATTCTTTTAGACATGATGACCTCAATGAAAAAAATAGTAATGCAACCATTTCTTTAGAAAGTTCTAATTATTATTGTTTGCAATCAAAAATCATGAAACCATTCTGCAGTTCATTGGTTTTCTCTCATGCCACAAATTTGAGTCTTGCAATTAACAACAGTCATAAGATAGAAGTAATGACGATTTCTGATCTATTTGAGATGGTTCAGGACAACATAATCAACACTATATAGGGTAGGCATTTTGAGGTTCAAGAGGATTCAAAAATCTATGATGAAAAATGGATTTTTGGTATGCATTTTTGTAAGTTCCTTCATTTCTTGAACTTCAGACTTGCATTCGTATGCCTGGGTCTACAAACATTACATGAGTTCACACCTCTGTTTTGCACTGACAGATATTTCTCCTAGCCAGTCAATGGCTTTGCATAGTTTCTTGGGAAAGCTAAGGTGTTGCACCTAGTCTAGGTGCATATAGGAGTCTTAGGTTGCATTTTCCTTTCAGTTGTGTGGGTTGGTTCTAGTTTTTGCTTTGGTTTTTGTCTCTTGTTGTTCTCCCTTGACTCTGGCCCAATGGACAAGGCACTAATCTTTCCCAAAATTATGGAGTTCTTTGCATTCCCATAGAAAATGCATTCCTTAGATAGAGCCACTGTTACCCCAAATTTTGGTCCCTAAAAATTTTAAAATTCCCTAGTCAAAAAATTGCCAATTTTTCCTATATTAACTGTGAAAATGTGTCTCCTTAGTGCTTGTGAATCATTCAGTGGAGTTGTGAAGTTGTAATTCTTTACATGGCTTTACATATAGTAAATGGTAATCGTCCTTTGCAAAGTATTATGGTATAGCTACTAGAGGCATGCAACCTTCTTCATCTTTTAATAAGCCAAAGCTATCCTGAAAAGATAAAAAAAAATGCCCAAGTTAACATTCGAAGGCATGAAGGGACTTCTGACCATTATTGACCTGTGGAAGTTCATCTCAAAGTTACAGTTCACAAAAGTGTGAATGGAATACTCATCGACAACATCTCAGGCTCATTCTTCACAAAGATTGAAATGACAGTGATAATATTTCTTCTCCTTATGTCTCAGACGATGCATAAGATTATGCCTGCAACTAGTCAGGTATTTGCAAGAATTGGAAAAATAGTAGTTGATTAATATTTAATCATGATCTTCAAAATTCTGGGTGTGAGTGGTCTTATGGAGAAAGATATTCTTTGAATGAGCGGTGAGTTTACAAGTTCATGAAACTCCCCAAAAGGCCACCTCCTTAGTTAGAGGAATCTATTAAAAGGTTGTTGACACATCACTTTATTGTGGAAGGCATAAATTAAAGTTAGAAGGCAAAATTTTTTAAACAGCGGTATTTTTCTTGATGATGCTAACCTAAGCAGTGTTTTATGTGGTTCCGAGAACCACTAAAAATCCCGCTCACCCTCTTTCCTTAGCCCGAAATTACAAATGAACTACACTGAAAGATAAATGTGGTAGTCACTTTTTCAAGATCAAAGATTTCATATATCGACCAGTGCATTCATCAAAGATGAGTTTGGCTACAATGTGAGCATATATGTAGAAGAAATCAGATGATTTATTCCTTCATTATAGGCTCGTGCAAAAATTTAGATTCTTTTCCGGGTGTTATCGTAGCTTTCTAATGAAATATTATAATGCATTGCCTTGTTCCATTTTTGGACTGTCATTTCGCTCTCATGTTCATAGGTTCCTTTCATCATCATGTACAAATTGTGTTGAACAAAAATTGAGTTGAGGATTCTGAGATCCTATAGGCTTTCCCAATGTTGACACATTAAGTGGCGCCGAGATATAAGAAAACCATCAAAATATAGAGTGAATAAATGAACATAGAGCTCAAAATATAAATGGTGTTGGGATGCTATGGAGGATCAATAGGAGAAAGGTGTTCCTATTTATATCTGCAGAAAGAACATTGACAGAGGCTATGGGAACCTTCAAGCAGATGCAATTGGTAGGCGTGGAGTCAAATTTGGTCGTTAAAAGTTGCAGTGAGATGAATGGATATCAATATAATGGATCGATCCAGGCATCTCTTGTCTATTGTTCTTAACTGTATTCAATTGTTCTATCTCTCAATGAAACAATTGAAGATTATGTTCAATGGAGAGAATTTTGAATTCTAGTTGAGCCATGTTGACAAATCTTATGTGATCTTAATCCTATTGCTACATGGTGACTTACGTTCTCAAAGGGGGCTTCCGAGTAATGGAACATGCCAGTTGCTTTCATAAGTGTTATCCTTCTACCCTTAGTTGGCAATGTTGCAGAGCATGCTAGCGCTATCATGTTTGCAATAAAAGAGAATTTGGACATTTCATTAGGTGTTGCTATTGGGTCTTCAACACAAATATCGATGTTTGTGATTCCCTTTGTGTGGTTATTGGGTAGATTATGGGAAAGTGAATGGATTTGAACTTTCAACTTTTTGAGACTGCTTCACTATTTATTACAGTCCTTGTGATAGCATTTATGCTTCAAGAAGACACATTAAATTATTTCAAAGGGCTAATTCTTGTTTTATGCTACATGTTAGTTGCTGCAAGCTTCTTTGTACATGTTGATATTGATAGTGACGATGGGAATGACTAAATGATTGCTTCAGAATGCAATGGACAGCCTCAGAACTCAGGGTGTTTCATTAGATTATGAAAGAGACCTTGGATACATGTTAGCATATGCAGTGGTTGCATTTTTCAGCATTTTATGATTAATATTTCCTTGGACTTATGGAATGGGAATGTGTGTTGTTCGATAGGAGATGTTAGGTTGTGTTTATGCAAAAGGATCAAAGGATGAGAAGCTCAGGCTAATGTTATTATCTGAAGATTTAGTGTCTGATAATGATCATCGGCAACGTGAGAGCATGCACTAATCAGTAGATTCCAAACCTTTGCCGAAATGGGAGTTAGTGCAAGAAACATGATGATCTCCTCAAGAGATAAGTTGTTTCTGTTTCCATGTTGAACAAAATCATAATGAAGGTGGTCTAATTCTAAATATAATAGTTATCTTAGAAGATCTAGAGAAAAATCCACAATTTACTATTTTTAAAGAACTTCTATTGGATAGAATGTGTCAAGTGGGAGACTTTTAGCATCCTTATCAAAATGCTTTCAAGAGGATTGCAAGAGGATACCAAGAAACATTTATTTGGAATTGGAAAAATAAAAAGCTCAGGAGGATTTACTAAGGAAAAGAGGAGGAATATGAAAAGTTCTTCCAAGGAACTGTTATTAATTGTGGGAGCAGTTACGAAAGAAGCTTCAGGAAGCTGAATGGGGCTCATTTGGGAAATTTAATAAATATGTAAATTTGAAAAAAAATGGGGCATCTTTTGGCTATGACACGAGAGCTTCTGTGAAGGCTGGGGTATTTTAGTTATCAGATCTTTACTGTTCATTTGGGGAAAGACATCATTTTCTGAACTTAATCTTTGTACAAGGAGATAGATTCTTGGAGCTCTATTTTATGTTCTTGAATAAACGAGACATTTCTAATCCTTGTGTTCAATTGTCTTCTTTTAAATTGTTGATTTCCTTTGCGAGTTTGCAGTTTTCATAAAAAAAAAAAATTCTCTGTTATAACAGATTAAAGATGTGTTCATTGCAGGATCTTTATGTCTTGTTTTGTTCATGTATTTTTTGGGAATCATTTTCTTTCCTTCTCTTTATCATTTATAGGTTTAAGTGAATGATCTTTGTGTCATTTTCTTTGATCTTTTATTCCAAATCACTCTCGCATTTGTGTCATTTTTATGCACAGATGTTTGTTTTCCTTTACTGCTTTCTGGTGAAAAGCACACCTTAGTTTTGTTTTATGTTTATCTAATTCATTGAAGATTATAAGAGGGAGTTGTACCTCTAAAATTCAAAGGAAGATCACTAATTCATTAGTGATCTTCAGAGCTGTTAGTAACTGATTTGTCTTCATTACTGGGCATATTTGAGTCATTTATCTAATTATTTGAAGAGGACAATCTATTAACCAACAATAATAAATAAATTTATATTCTAAAATAACTATCTCAATACTGCAAGAATAAAATTACATTCTAATCATATTTGACAAAACACTATAATGAAGCAACATCAAATAATACTCACTCAATCAAGTCAATTAAATACAACATGCTTATGAAACATGAAATTTTATATATTTTCCTATAATCTTGATATTAGGTGAAAATGCTCTGTCTCTACTATCTATCAACCAGAAAATCAATAATCAAACTTAAGATTAACAAATAAACTAACTAAACTCTTCCACTATCTTTTAATCTTTTAAACAAGTTCATTACAAGGTAAAACCTTAAATGACATAATTTTTTCATAATTTTCACTAATCATAACTAAGGGTATTAGCTAACCTCTCCACAAGAACAATTCAAAGTCATAGAATTAATAAGACAATGACATAGTCAACTTTTATTTACCCCCAAACAAGTACGACATGCATTAATTATCTTAATCATAATATAATAAGATATAGTATTCATAACAATTTATAATGTTCTCGAGATTTGATAGGTTTCACGTCAAATTACTAAATTATTATTCAAGAGAAAACAATAACAATAAATAAAGGAAGAGTTAAGAGGTAAATACATTCATTTGCCTAATCTCATTTTCCTACAAGAGTATATATATATTAGTGGGAGAATTTTTTGTTCTCTTGATCCTATCTTAAGATTATCTTTCCATGAGCTCATAAAATGTTAGTTTTAATTTTCAAAAACACATAATTCTTACAGACTTGGAATTTGATGGTCTATCTGACCGTTTTTTGCATTTTGGACGGTATATTTCAACCTAAAATTTTATTAGACCGTATTATTTGACTTGCTATATTTTTATATAATCATAAATATGACACTTAAAATTATTATTAAACTGTAAAAAAATATTGTAGGTATATATATAATTAGTTTAGAATTGGAATAATTCTTTCTAATTTTACTTTATATTAATATATATGATTTATTATAAATATATTTATTAATTCAAAATATTTTCAAAATAGAATATAATTGTTTTTTAACTTTTTGAATATTTAAAAAAAACTATTTTCCTAATTTTACATTTTTTAATATATATAGGATATCTATATGAATAATAACATAACACAAATTTTCACTATTTTTTCAACTTTTATTTTATAGTATTTTGTTTATAGTGATTATTAGCTTTGATTTTTTTCAAAATAATGCAACATGTTGAGATTTTATTTTCCTTTTACAAATAATTTATATTTTTAGATAGATGAATTTAATGATTAAACTATAAAAAAATTCAACAACATTTATTTTATAGCATTTATTTTATAGGTGATTAGGGAGCTTTGATTTTTTTTCAAAATAATACATCTATGTTTTATTGGTGAGCATGTTAAAATTTTAGATAATGAGTTGAATAAGGATTAAACTATTTTTAATTTTATATAATTATTTCTGGATAGGTTTGAAATTGATAATTAAATGAACAAACCATCACAAAATTTTCATATGATAGATAGGGGTGGCCGTCAAATTTCAGGTCTAATTCCTACCGATGTCATTCTTCCAAAAGATTTAATTTTATACTAAGATTAATAAATAGTTATGTCTCATTAAAAATAAATATTGAAAATAAATCAAATTTAGACACACAACATTTTCAATATACCATTCTAGTGAAATTATTGACAATAGATAGTAAGTCATTTCTAATCATTGACAACTAGATAATTTTCCTATCATTCATGTATTTGATGACAAATAGTTTGTAAAGGAATGAAAATTAAATGTCATATGATAGCATAAGGTAACATCCATTCAACAATCTATGGTAGCCATAAATTGATTCTACTAAGGGCATATACTTTATTTCTATTGAAACCTTAAATTCATTCCTTCTACATTCTTACTCTATAATAGATCTTTGACTCCACAGCAAATTGAGGAGAAAAGTGCAAAAGGGTTGTGTTTCAATTGTGATAGAAAATACAGTCGAGGACATAAATGCAGTGAAAATAAATTGTTCTATATTGAAGGTCCAAGTGAGGAAGAAGAGGAGGAACCCATACTAGAGGATGAAAGGGATTCAAATGAGGAATCACATGATTCTCAACCAATCATTTCTTGTCATGCACTCTTAGGTTTCAGTACTCCAAAAACTCTCAAGGTGGTGGGGTTCTTAAAGAAGCAGAAGGTAACAGTGTTGATCGACTCAGGTAGTACTCATAATTTCATCAACAAAAAGTTAGCTACTCGTCTAAATTGTTTTATATATCCAGCTCCAAAGTTTCATGTTTTGATTGCAGATGGTGGTACAATTAGTTGTTCAAGGAAGTGTCATAGCATTAAATTATCCATGGGAGATTATCAACTTGATACCCCAGTGTATGTGATGTCCATGGGTGCAGTAGATATTGTTTTGGGAGTACAATGGCTTACTACATTGGGAATGATTGAGATGAACTTCCAAGAACTATTCATGAGATTTCAATCAGAAGGAAGGGTAGTAGAGCTAAGGGGTTGAAGGAAAAATCCCCACAAATGGTAAGCTCTCATCAAGTGAAAATGTTGCTTAAGAAAGGAGTGGATGGATTTGTGGCCCACCTATGTTCATTAGAAGTCTCTCAATCTAATGCTCCTACTCATCCATATTTGCAAGCTATAATTGATCATCGCTCAGTTGTTCTTAGAGATATGCCTAAAGGACTTCCTCCTAAGAGGGATCATGATCATGCCATACAATTAGTTCCAGGGAGCCAACCACTGAACATTAGGCCTTACAGGTATCCACACATACAAAAGAGTGAGATAGAAAAAAATGTTGAGGAGATGTTAGAGGCAGGAATTATCAGGCATAGCCAAAGTGCTTACTCCTCGCCTGTGGTGATGGTATGTAAGAAGGATGATACTTGGCACATGTGTCCAGATTATAGAGTGCTCAACATGTACACCATTAAAGATAAGTTTCCTATTCCAATCATTGATGATTTGCTAGATGAATTGAATGGAGCTATGTATTTTACCAATTTAGATCTTAGATTTGGTTATCACCAAATTCGGATTAAGGAGGAAGATATTTGTAAGAGAGCATTTCAGACTCATGAGGTTCATTATGAATTTTTGGTGATGCCATTTGGTCTTACCAATGCACCATCTACATTCCAAAGTTTGATGAATTCCATTTTTAAGAAGTTCTTGAGAAGGTTTGTGTTAGTATTCTTTGGTGATATATTGATTTATAGCAAGACTTGGGAAGAACATTTGCAACATGTGGATTAAGCATTACAAATACTTGAAGATCATAAACTCCATGCTAAGCCATCCAAGTGTGCTTTTGGTCTTACAGAGGTGGAGTATTTGGGGCACATAGTTTCACATGAAGGAGTAAAGGTGGACCCTAACAAAATTAAGGCTATCATGGAATGGCCTATTCCAAAAACCATTAAGAAACTGAGGGGTTTCTTGGGATTGAGGGTACTATAGAAGACTTGTAAAGAATTATGGTCATGTAGCAGCACCTCTCACCACTCTATTGAAGAAGGATTCTTTTCATTGGAATGAGTTTGCCAATACAAAATTTGAGAGATTGAAGGAGGCTATGTGTAGAACTCTAGTGCTTGCCACTCTTGACTTCACCAAGGAATTCATTGTGGAATGTGATGCTTCTGGAAATGGGATAGGAGAAGTGCTCATGCAAGAAGGTTGACCAATTGCTTTTGAGAGTCGTCAATTAAAGGGTAAAAATCAACTAAAACCTATTTATGAGAAGGAAATGCTAGCAATCTTCCATGCAGTTAAACAATGGAGGCATTATCTATTGGGTAGACACTTCAAGGTTAAGACAAATCATGATAGCCTAAAATATTTTTTGGAACAAAGACTATCTTCTGAAGAGCAACAACAATGGGTCACTAAGATGTTAGGATATGACTTTGAGATTGTATATAAGAAAGGGAAAGAAAATATTCTAGCAGATGCACTTTCAAGGAAGGATGAGAAAGATGAAGCCTTATTGTGTGCACACCCTTTCAATATTACAAGAAAATTGGGTGGAGGAAGCCAAAGCAGAGTGGCAAAATGATGTTGCGACAAGTAATCTCATCGAACAATTAAAAAGTGATCGTAGTAGTTCAGATAAGTTTTGTTGGAAGGGAGATACTCTTTGGTATAAAGAGCATTTGTATCTCTACAAGAATTCCACTCTTAAACACAAGATTCTCACAGAGTTGCATGAGTCTCTAGTGGGTGGTCATTCAGGATTTTTGAAGACATATCATCGAGTCAAGCAAGATTTCTTTTGGGAAGGGCTAAAGGTGATGTTCAAAAATTTGTGGTTGAATGTTTGGTTGTTCAAATGAATAAAGGGGAGACAATTAAGACACGGGTCTCTTGCAACCCTTATCTATTCCTAGCCAAGTTGGGAAGAGGTATCCATGGACTTCATCACAGGGCTTCCCAAATCTAAAGGTCATAATGTCATCATGGTAGTAGTTGATCGCCTCACTAAATATGCAATTTCATTGCATTATCACATCCTTTTATAGCAAGTGCAGTGGAAAAATATTTTTTGGAGAATATCCAAAAGCTACATGGTACACCTAAGGTTATTGTTAGTGATCGTGATCCTATCTTCACTAGTCACTTTTGGAAAGATTTATTCTCATGTTTGGGTACTCAATTGGCTCATAGCTCTTCATACCACCCTCAATCAGATGGGAAACTAAGGTTTTAATAAGTGTTTAGAAGGATATCTACGTTGTTTCACTTCAAAGAAATAGTCCCAATGGGTAGATTGGCTACCACTTGCAGAATGGTGGTATAACACTTTTCATAGCTCATCAAAAATGTCTAGTCCATTTTGGCACTTTATGGATATCATCCTCCTTCCATCACATCATCAATAAAGGTGTCACCAAGAGTTCAGCAGTAGAAGACCACTTGCTTCATCAACAATAAGTACTTTAGGACTCAAGGAGAATTTAGCCATGGCACAAAATGAATGAAACAATAGGAAGACCAACATCGTAGTGAAAGAAGTTTTGAAGTTGGGGATTAGGTCTTCTTGAGATTGCAGCCTTATAAGAAAATCTCACTAAAGAAACAAAAAAAGAATAATAAGTTGTCTCCAAGGTATTATGGTCCATACCAAATCATGCAAAAGATCGGTAGTGTTTCCTACAAGCTAGAGTTGCCACCAACAACAAAGATACATCCAAATTTTTCACGTTTCCTGTTTGAAGAAGGTAATTGGGCATAATATTCCCACTAAAACAACACTACCAGAGCTCGATGAAGAAGGAAAAATCATTTTGGAACCAAAGTGCATTCATCAAACACGCACAAAGAAGCTAATGAATAGAACTCTCACTGAGTATCTCATCCAATGGAAGAATTTACCAATTGAAGATGCCACATGGGAGGATGAGGAGTTCATTCAAAAGAATCCAAACTTGATTAGCATTGAGGACAATGCTTCTTTGAAGAAGGGGGGCATGCTACACCCTTAATATTAGTGTACATCAAGTTATGAATAGTCAACTTGTGGCTATCTTAACTCTATTAAGTCATATTATCATTAGTATATTGTTATTTAGTTGTTTAGGTCGGCCTAAGATTTATATAGGTGTGTCTAAGTCTGCCTAGGTGATATCCTAGGCATAAATAGGTATATATAGGAGGTTGTGAGTCTTATTTCATCATCAAGTTGTGAAGTGTGTTCTCATTGGAGATATTTGGAGGTTTTCCCCCTCGAAGTGGCTTGTTCTTCTCAGTTATTATCAAGTATTTGCAGCATATTTCATATCATATTCTTCTATTGTGCAAGTTATTTCATAACACTAACCCTTGTGTTTGATTGTCTTCTTTTAAATTGTTGATTTACTTTGCGAGTTTGCAGTTTTCATTCGTATTTTCTCTTTTATAATAGATTAAGGATGTGTTCATTGTAGGATCTTTGTGTCTTGTTTTGTTTATGTATTTTATGAGAATCATTTTATTTCCTCCTCTTTATCATTTACAAGTTTAAGTGAATGATCTTTGTGTCATTTGCTTTGATCTTTTATTCCAAATCACTCTTGTAAACATTTGTGTCATTTTTATGCGTAGATGTTTTTTTTCCTTTACTACTTTATGGTTAAAATCACACCTTAGTTTTGTTTCTTGTTTCTCCAATTCATTGAAGATCATAAGAGGGAGTTGTACCTCTAAAATTCAGAGGAAGATCACTAATTCATTAGTGATTTCTAGAGCTATTAGTAACTGATTTGTCTTCATTGTTGAGAATATTTGAGTCATTTATCTAATTATTTGAAGAGGACAATCTGTTAACCAACAATAAGAAATAAATTTATATTCCAAAATAACTATCTCAATACCGCAAGAATAAAATTACATTCTAACCATATTTGACCAAACACTACAATGAAGCAACATCAAATAATACTTACTCAATCAAGTCAATTAAATACAACATGCTTATGAAACATGAAATCTTATATATTTTCCTATAAACTTGATATTAGGTGAAAATGCTCTGTCTCTACTATCTATCAACCAAGAAATCAATAATCAAACTTAAGATTAATAAATAAACTAACTAAACTCTTCCACTATCTTTTAATCTTTTAAACAAGTTCATTACAAGGTAAAACCTTATATGACATAATTTTTTCATAATTTGCACTAATTATAACTAAGGGTATTAGCTAACCTCTCCACAAGAACAATTCAAAGTCATAGAATTGATAAAACAATGACATAGTCAACTTTTATTTACCCCTAAAGACCAAACAAGCATGGCATGCATTAATTATCTTAATCATAATATAATAAGATATATTATTCATAACAATTTATAATGTTCTCGAGATTTGATAGGTTTCATGTCAAATTACTAAATTATTATTCAAGGGAAAACAATAACAACAAATAAAGGAAGAGTTGAGGTAAATACATTTATTTTCCTAATCTCATTTTATATATATTAGTGGGAGAAGTTTTTTTTCTCTTGATCCTATCTTAAGATTATCTTTTCATGAGCTCATAAAATGTTAGTTTTGATTTTCAAAAATGCATAATTCCTATCGATATCATTCTTCCAAAAGATTTAATTTTATGCCAGAATTAATAAATAGTTAAATCTCATTAAAAATAGATATTGAAAATAAATCAAATTTAGGCACACAACATTTTCAATATACCATTCTAGTGAAATTATTGAGAATAGATAGTAAGTCATTTCTAATCATTAACAATTAGATAATTTTCCTATCATTCATGTATTTGATGACAGTTTGTAAATGAATGAAAACTAAATTTCATATGATAGCATAAGATAACATCCATTCAATAATATATGGTAACCTTAAATTGATTCTACTAAGGGCATATACTTTATTTCTATTGAAACCTTAAATTGGTTCCTTCTACATTCTTACTCTGTAATAGATCTTTGACCTCCTCAAAGATGTTAAATTCAATGTCAACACCAACCATGATAGCCTTTGTTTCTTTTTTTTCCTAAAAAACTCAATCATATGCAACAAACATAGCTCAACCTCAAAAAAAATTATGGCTTTAACTTATCCTATAAAAGGTGGACGAATTACGTAGCCACTACTGTTTTCTCCCAAATGATTGTTGAATGAAGTATGAGATGCAAGACTACTATTTTAGTCAAAGTAAGATAATGAAATTCAAGTTGAATTATGTCAATGATTAATAGATTGGAGATCTTAATTTTAAAATTTGTGCAAGCATGTCATTACAATTTACATTCATGTGGTACAAATAGAAGAGTCAAATTTCCATGTGCTTGCCATGCACCCCACATTCAAAGAAAAGTACTTGATGAATTTCATTTAATGTTATCTAAAGTGAAAGTAGCATCCTTCACGAGCTAAATGAATTTTTTTTTTATAGATGTCAAAAGAGTAAACAAGAAATGTTGAAAAATCCAAGCTTTCTAACTCAAAAAAAAAACACAACTATAAAAAAAATTCATCTTACAACCCAGCTTGCTAATACTATTCAAGTTGAACTCTAAAATCCTCTAAAATCCTTTATAAAATTAATTCGCACAAATGAAATCTTGTTGACATATTTAAGCAAGTGTTATGCTTATGACAATAACTTTAATTGTTTTATACTATCTAATGGTTTAATTTAAATAATACTAATTTTATTTTTGATGACTATTATTGTATCTATTTAATTCAAAGGGAAATAATTTTAATGCAACATTTGGTCATTTATTAATATATTTTTTTTCCCTTACAAAAGTCTTAAAGTGTAGGTACACTAATGATTAATCATTTTGACCTTTCGATGAGTTCCCTAAAATAAATTTATTAATTTGATAAGTCTTATTGAAAATCTTGCCACTACTATCTTATCATTTAAGAATAAATAAATAGTTATAAATATCCGCATTTAATTAATTAATTTCAAATTAGAAACTTCCTATTCATTACTTCATAATATAAAAAGAAACTTAAAAAAATAAAATTAATTAAATTAAGCCACTACTTTCTTCTTAGTTTTTTAATTCTTATTACTAAATCTTCTATTGATTTTTCATGTCAAAATGAGTTTTCTTTTATTTATAAATCTTTAACTAACTTCAATATACCAGTCACATAAAATTGATGATTTATCAAGTTTGTATTGCCTACCTATCATGTAAAAATAATCTTGCTTTAATATTTTGGAATGGATTCTGATTCTATATTTGATTTTTATTTGATTTGATTTTATTTTTCTTCATAAAATTAAAGTCAAGAATTTTCATATTAAGCTAGACAAATAAATTTTCCATTTTCATGTTGACAAATAAATTTTCCAAGCTCTAAAAAAATTCACCACGCCGACAGAAAATTCACCGTCAACAACCAAAAATTCATACAATTAATTTTTTGCACGTGAATTGTCATGGCCATATGCCAAATTTTCCATTGTCTCCAAGTGGAATCCTCTTCGTACAATTTATTTGTTATATCAATTTGTAGGAAAATCTTAAATGTTGCAATTAACAAGTTTAGCAAATACTTAAGCAAAATCTAACAATTCTCATTTGAATTATAATTAAATTTTCAAGGTTCAAATTGAAATTAAGATTTATTTTCTCATTTAAATGTTGAGAAAAAATTATCAAATTTCTTTTAAGATTATTGTTTACCCAATGAAATTAGATTTCTCCCAATTCTAATCCAAATAATGAATTTTATATTAATTGTCTTATTTAATACTTAATTATTTGAAGGGAACAACATCTAATATTTGACAAAAATCCTCTACTCTTTTATACGTTTTGATTCTTGTAACAATTCTCTAATTTTGGCAGCCAATGGTTGGTTATAGCAAAGTTTGTGGAATCGACAAATTTAATCTTGCTGGAGCAAACCACCTGCTGGGAACAACTAAATGCTGAATAAAATTATGAGCTCGGGCTTTACGCCTGCCAATTACATTTGCTTCGAAAAAATTTAAGCCTTTTCAAAAAATTGTTTTATGAACATTTGCTTGAGAACTTGCAAAATACCGAAACATTACACAGGCAACAGGAAAATGCTGAAAAAAGTTGTGGGATTTGTTTTTCGACTTGCCAACCACATTTGCATTTTATTTTCTAAAGATTTTTCATTAAATTCAAATTGTGCAACCATTGCATTTCTTGAGATAAATTTCTCCATGTCGAATTGTCCATGTGACTTGCAATGTTTTGCAACTGCAAGATCTTATAAAAATATGTTTAAATTATGTTTTGATTTGACATCCATACCTTGTTTTTAAGCTCCTATTTTTACACAGACAAGAAGCATGCTGGTAAAGATGTGGAATTTGGCGTCGCAAACAGAAAACCGCTTTCGGTTACATAACGGAAATTGGTTTTGCCAGAAATCTGGAAATCCAAGACAAAGATACACCAAAAATGAAATTACAAGCAAACGACAATCTAGCATAGGTGAAAATTTACTGCTGGAATTTTGTTATGTTGTGTTTGGGTATATCAAGCGTACACAATTCATCTTTGTATTGAACATTAAGAGGTTGTTGGACACACAAGTGAAAAGTGTAGTACCAATCTATAATAAAACAAGTGCACGTAGTGGCAAGTACTTGTTTTTGTAGTATTTTAGAGATTTGTAGAGTTGGAATAAAAATAAATGTAAGTTTAATTAATGTGAATAAAATTAAATGTATTTTTTTTAATTGTTGTATTTTAGTTTTGACTTTTGTATTTTATGTTTTGTTTGATTAATAACGTTGATTTTTTTTTTATATATTTTGATGTTAAATATTTGAAAATAAAATCAATTAGAATAAATGTTTATGGTTTGATGTTTTTTTTTTTCAAAAAAATTAAAGTTGAATACATTTGAATATTTATATAATGAACCCATTGATTGAGAGAAGGAAGTAGTTTATGAATTATTTGTACTAGACATAATTAATAAAGTTGAAGTTGAGTTTGTTCTTTAGAATACATATTTGTTAAACATTAAATAATCAAATGATTTATTATTAAAAATAATTCTTAAACTAATTCTAGTTGATTTTGAATTTGATAGTGAAATCTTCATATTATAGTTGAAGTTAAATATACTATTAATATAATAAATATATTATATTCTAATTTAATATTAATAATTTTTAAATTATATTATATAAACTAAGTAAATAGATAATATTATAATATTAATATTTATTAACATAGTGATTTACTATTATATTAATTATATTAATAGTTTACTAATATATATAAATATATGCGAAAAACCTACAAAATAAAATAACCTATATGATATTGTATAAAAATGTATTTAATATAAATTAATATATTACCTACATAATATAGGTTAACTTGTTTACCTACAAATTATTACCTATATATATATAACCTACATTAGGTTATATATTATCTTATATACCTATATATTATAGGTTTTTTTTTTAAAGAAACACTTACATATATATATGATGAAAAAACTTATTAATGAAAAGGAGCACATATATAATCAAATTATACCATAAAATATTAAAAACATAGCTAAAGATATTAGTTTAATGGAAAGAATTATATAGTGTGTGTGTGTGTGAATCCAAATTCTATAAAATAGTTAATTGATTTTTGTAAGATTTTTTTTAATAAAAAATAACCATTACATATTGTTAAAATAAATAACATTTATTTATTTTAGAAAGATTTAATGAAATGATTTTATAAAACAAAAAATGAAAAATCATTCCTTAAAAAAATGTTTAATTTGTTTTATGGTCAATAACATACAATTTTTTTTTAACCAATCATATGCACAAAAAATATTTTTTATAATTTATAAAGTTAAATATTTTACAAGTTGACTTTACAAAATTGAATTTTATTTTAATTTTTGTTTAAATATTGTTTTTGATTGGTTGAAAACTAAATTATTAATAACTAGTTAACTTAAAAAAGCCAAACTCATTACAATAGTACTATGCCTAAGGAAAGTACTAATAATATTGAAAGCGTACACAAATGGATTGGAAGGAGAAAGGTTACACATGACTATTCATTTCTTTCATGAAGGGGTTTTTAAAATTTCTTACTATGTAGGTATTCTTTACCTTCATGAAATTGTGAGGTATGTTTTGATTTTTTGATTAATCTTTTGGTTCATCCTTTGTTTACCATTTCCATACATTAGATGGGGGTACAAAGAACAACAAGTAATGATCTAGACTATGCTTTTTTATTTCATTTTAAATATCACATTCAATCCAAGAAAAAAGATACCATTAAGTAGTCCAAGTCATCAAATGCTAATCAAAAGCACTACATTTATATGCCAGAGACTAACTTTGATTCAGATAATCATAGGGGTTTTGCTTTGGTTTCTATTTTTATCTATTTATATTTCTATACAATCCACCTTATCATTATAAGGTTTTGTTTGCTTCTAATCCAAAGGTGATCCTAAAATTTTTTAAAAATTATAAATTAGAAAAGTACAAATTGGTCCTAGTGTAGTTTCTAAATCCATTACAGCTGACCCAAAATCAACATTAATAAATCTGCTACAGGTAGACCAATGACTAGCAAGGATAAAGATCCATAATGTCATAGAAAATAAAACAAGATTTTATATTTATAATTTATTAAACACAAAATAATTTTAAAAGTGTTAGCATTTCACTTTACCGACTTAACCATGGATGAAAAAAAATCGGATATTGAGGTCTGTATCATACAACACCATTTCCCCAAAGCTCCTAGAGCATCAACCTGGTGCTTTGATACCTATGTAATGTCCAATCTGAAATAAGCTAATAATTTTCAACCAAACAACTAAATTTAAGTAGAAATTAATTAAATAGATAAAGATAAACAACTATACTTAATATTTCAATTAATGATATGAATTTAAAAGGAAAATGTTGAAAGCTTGTCCGCTACAATTGAAACAATAATTTTATTTTCAAGTTAGATTCTTCCAATTCCATTCAATAGCCAAAATGAATAAAGAGATAATAACGTTAACCAAGAATATGCATATGATACAACAAAAAATCAAATATCACTAAGGAACTCATCATTTTATATAATACAAAATCTCAACACTATTATATTATGCTAAACTAATTCTTTTGCTAATAGAATACATTAATTTTACAATCCATCTTGTCACATAGAATTAGTGTAGTGATATAATGAATAATATTCGTTAGTAACAAGAATTTACTAAGATTCAAAAGAGACTATTTTCAATCTGTAATTATGAATGTATCAACAATACAATAAGGAACTCATTAATTAGATCTTCTTTAGCAAACCCAGACAATTCTTTATAAACCTACAAACATTGAATATAGTAGCTCGGTCCTGCTCTCCTCCTAGCCATAGGACTGATATGTCCACCCTGAAGCAAGTGAAAAAATCCAAATGCTCATAAACCTACAAACACTGAATAAAGCAACTCATTCCAGCTCTCCTCCCAACCATAGGACTAATACGTCCACCCTTGAGTGAGTGACAAAATCCAAATACTCAACATAGATTAAATTCAAAAAAACATAAATACTAACTCACATATAAAGAATCTAATCACAAAATTCTTGTAAAGGGGGAGAAGGGGGATTCCCTTCCCTCTTGGGAAACCAACATTTTTTCACAACTTTCAACATACAACTTCATTTTCAACACACAACCACCACCATCCATTTGACATTCTCCACACACAACCACCACCATACACAACCCTTCAATATCTAACTCACCTCCATTCATACAATAATCCAATCTACCATTCACAACTATCTGTTATCATACACAAGTCCATACAATTTCATTTTTGATCAAAATCCCCAAGAGAGGCTTTGTGCCCTCCTCAACCCCAAATGAAGGAGGCTCTCAGCCCTCAAGTGAGATCCTGTAACAATCCCCATGTTTGTATATTATTCTAGTCTTTCCTTGATGGATTTCAATAACTGTATATAATTTGTATTTACTTTATTCGTCCCTTCATTATTTTGTATTGACACCTGAGAGTTGTAATTTTGTGACTGTTATGCTAGATTACATGTTTACATGCTTACATGTTTATATGTTGTTATGTTGTTGACATGATTATTATTCATACTGGATTTCATGTTTACATGGTTAGATATTATGCTGGATTATATGCTTATATTTGTATGTATACATCATTGACCTTGCTTTTGTATGATTATGGATAGGAAAAATATGATATCATAACACTCGTAACCAAAAGGCTTATGATATTATAACTCTTTTTCCTGATGGTTGATGTTGTTTTAGATATATGATATGATTCATGCACATGTACTTTAACGTTTGATTGGAGTGATGCAGGTACTAAGTATCGACTCTGCCTAAATTCATAGGCCTGAGCGTACTCTCTTTCCTCGATGGTGGTCACTGGGGGTAGTCACAGGCCAAACATTCCCTACCCTAGCCCACTATACCCTGTTAGGGCAATGTTTTTGTATTGTTGTCTTCCATCTAGTTACCTAATGGTAATGTTCAGAGCACCCTTCTTCCTTATGTGACTTTCCTACTTGTCTCATTTGAGGTATTTGGTTTTAGTTTTCATTAATATTTCATGTGTATTTTAATATTGCTTATTTTTTTATTTTAATTAGTTGTTCCTTTTGGGGGAGCTTTAATGCATAATTTTATAAAAATGCTTTATTCTCTTTTGGATGGTTTTTGGGGGAAAATATAAAAAGGAAATAACTCGCTTTGTTTGAAGGAGAATTTTTTTTTTGGAAAAAAGGAGAGAAATTGTTGTTTTTGCATGGTGATAAAGAAACCCTATGTTTTTGGTGATTAAGTTGGGAGATTGTGAAAGTTTTTTGAGAAGAAAATTGTGGGTAGTAAATTATTGAAATGAACCTGCTTGTTCTTGCTTATTGTCTGATTTTGGAGCTTGGTCGTTCCTTCTCCATTGAGAAAATTTGCCATTTCAGTTTTGAGAAATTCGAGGTAAATTTTCTGTTGTTCTTCATTGATGCTTGGCTAGTAAATTTTCTTTCTTTTCTGGGTTATTATTGTCCCTTAAAAATTGAGGAATTTCTTTATGTCTTTGCTTGGTATTGCTTAGAGTTGGATGTTGGTCTGTTTTAAATTGGTTATTGCTGTTGTGTGGGGGTTTTTGTGTGACTGAATTTGTAGATCTCCAGCAAACTTGAAATGGGTTTATGGAAAAAAATCTATTTTGGGCTCTTTCTTATTGTTTTTCTTTTGCTCAATTTGTAAGAAAAACTATGATTTTTCATTGCTGCTCATTACCCTGTTAGTAAAAATGAAAATTGAGGGTGGAATTCATGTTGGGATGCCAATACCTCAACTGGGTTTTGGCAGATTTTAAATTTGGGCACTTTTATTTTTCTGTGTTTTTTGCTTGCCTAGTTTGAAAAAAAGACACTTTTTTTCTTAACAACACTTCCTCTTGGCCCTAAAATAAAAAATAAAAGGTGGATTTTGACTTGAAACAGCCAAATCCAAATTGGGTCAGGCTTAGATTTGTAATCCAGGAACTTTGAATTTTTACATGTTTTCTATGCCTTCTTTTCATACTAAAACACAACCATTAAATGTGTCCTTTACAACAATTTTAGTTGGATTTTTTTAATTGGATCCTTTGACTGAAATTATTACCTTTCCTTCATTTCATGTATTGTTTGGTTTCCTCGTTTGGTTAAACGAGATGAGCATAGGTCTAGGTAATAGAGTAGTTATATGGAGTGGCTCTCTACGGGCCCGGGGCCCGCAAGTGGCTGCCAAGTGAACTAGTAGTAGAGTTAGAGTAAGCAAGTGATAACTAAATAAAATTAATGGGGTAAAAAAATAATAAGATAATGAGTCCTCGTGCATGGCCTTGAGCACTTGTAAAGGCTAAGGATGCACTCAAGAAGGCCCATCTGTCTGTGGGGCGTTGAGTCATCTGTTTGTGGGGCATGGATTCGGGCATGATTGAGTCTCCTAGTCCCTATGAGAGGTGTACTTGATTACATGTGGTGCCATCCCTTTGAGCACGCATGATGACACTCCATTCGATATGCACTCTATTATCTGGCCCTTGGTAGACGTGAGTAGTACCCATCATGATTTTGGATGAGAATTCTTGTGGTGACTTTGATTATGTGCATTGTCTTCCTTATTGGCTTCGTGATTGATGCGAGTGTTAGCCTTACTTTTCCTTTGTCCTGCTACCTCTATTTGGGCCTTGTGACTATCTCCGAGCATAGTGAGGTGGCCTTTTTTGAGTCCACATGGTAGGGAGGTGTTTCCACCACCATTGGGGACCGGTGTATAGGTTATTGGAGCACCATTGGAGTCATCCCCTCTTTTGTATTTATCTTTCGGATGATGTATTTTATTCATGTAAATGCTTTTGTATTCAAACTTATTCCTTTATGCTCATTGTACTCACTTGAGAGTGAAAGAAATCATAAAATTAATGAGAAGATATGTGATGATTATGTTTGGCTTTCGGGTTCAAGTTGGTATCGGAATCGCATGTTCAATGATAATTCTTTTATGGCTTCATTCTTATTTCATGTAAAATTAAAGCTCTAGATGTATTTTCTTTCTTTATGTATTGTGTTGTTAAGTTTCCAACACATCACATCATGCTTTTATAATCTGTGTAGTTGTTCCCTAGGTTTCGGAGTAGTGCTGCAAGTTCGAGAGTAGCACTGTTAAGGTTCTAGAGCAATGTTGCAAGTTCCGGAGCAGCGCTGTTAAGTTCTGGAGTAGCGCTGTTAAGGTTCTGGAGCAGTGTTGCAAGTTTCAGAGCAGCGTTGTTAAGTTCTGGAGCAGCGTTGCAAGTTCCAGAGCAATGTTGTTAAGGTTCTAAAGTAGCACTGAAGGTTCCAGAGCAGCGTTGTTAAGGTTCTGGAGCAGCCCTACTAAGGTTCCAAAGCATTTTCCTTGGAGCTATCTTATTTTCTCTTGTCTGGTTTTTCTTTGGAGGGTAGATTAATCCTCTCCGTTGGACTGCATTAGGTGATACTTGGCCTTGTATGTGGTCATTTTAATGTATTGGAAACTTCTTTTGTGTATGTTATCCTTTATGTTTTTTTTAAAAAAAAATTTATCTTGTCCCTTTTTGGCTCTTAACCTTCGAGGTTTAATAATAGAGGTATGTTACAGATCCACTCCTTATGCACATCCAAATCCCCTATTACTCAACATGACATCACACAAAACAATAACAAACAATAATTTTTCTAACCATCTATCAAGAATTCAATTACAACACAAAGAATTACCAATACAATTCAAGCATACCTTGGTTGTCCAAGTTAGGATCAACCCAAACAACTTGTCCAAATTTACAGTCTTTGTTTTTTTTCAGCCAACACCATCCTACTACCAATTCATTCCAGTCATCCCCCCTCTTCCTCCAAAGAAGAGGTTGATAAATAGAAAATAAAGAAAGAATACAATCTACAACAACCACATTTCCACTCCCAACCATTCTAATTCCCTCTTTTTAAAATAAAATAAAATAAAATAACTTCCAAATCTTCAATTTCCCTTAAAAAATACTCCCAAATAAAAAGATAATTCAATAAAAACATCCCTCCATAAAAAACAGTCAAGAAAATCAAAATACACTCAAGCATTAAACTCCAAGGTTGACAAAAAATAAAACAAAAAATAAATATTTAACATTTGGATAATATCTCCAATTCTTAAGGAACCTAAACTACCCACCTAAAATATCTCATTAGAAACATTAATACATTTTGAAAATTATAGCCAAATCAATATAAACATGAAAATTTCCAACATCAAATAAAAATCTATCATAATAATTAGAAATAATTATTTTTATAGAAATTAAACATATAACCATAATACTTCATAATCGAGTTATTTTATTACATGAATATATTATTTCATTATTAAGCAAATAAATATCTAAGCATTCATATAAAACATTTATGTCTAGAATCATGTCCAAAACACCAAACTATATATTTAACATAAAGTCAAATAAAAATATCTAGAATAATACTAGCTATGTCTCACACTATTTCTTTATCTTGTTTGTGTCATGACTGGTTTTTAATCCATTAGGTGAATGTAACTTATTCTGAATATGTGTTGAAATTTCTTCGTCAAGTGCTATTCTTATTTTTGATAGGACTCCATAAATGAATTGATCATTTTTTTTATCACTTAAGGGTTCTTTTAGGCATCTAGTGACCTCTTTAAATCTTTTATCAAATTATTTTATTGATTCATTCTCATGTTGCAATAGTTCCTAGAGTTTACTTACTCCCTCTGTAGGTAATTTTGGTGTGGCTAATTTTACTAGGAAATTCTGCTTCATTATTCCCAATTTTTATTATGGTTTGGGTAGTTCTTCTAGTACCATTGTAATGTTTCTCCTTAGATGGATCCAAAAATTTCAAATAGTTTAATGTTGTCTCTTATTAGGTGTTTTCTCTACCATAGGTACTCTAGAACGAATACAGGTTCAATCACTTTAGTTGTGTCTTGTCCAATCATGGGAAATTTCATAGTGGTATTCATGATTAGTTCTTCCTTTGAATCATTATCTATGTATCCTATATGGGTATGTGCAGGATCATCATGGAAAAAACAGGCCCTTAAGTGGCAAAAAATTTAGAAAAATCAGTGTTAGGCAACTTGACGTAAAAATTTGAATAAGTTATCTATATTATTTCAAAAATATGTAAGAATAGAATCTATAGAAAATTTAATTTAATTTCTAAACTACTAGGTTTATTTAAAAATAAATAAAATCTATTTGGTGAAAATTTTGAAATTTCAATGCAGTAGTACTTAAATTTTAGGGAAAAAATAAGAAGTAGGTGTCTGTCTGACCACCCTAACCATAATAAAATGATAATATTTTTTTATAAGATTTTATATATAAGTAGATGACTCATGTTCAGATGTGATGCATATATTTTTGTAATTTTTTTACAAGTAAATAATTAATTATGAATTTTTTATTACAACTTTTAAAAATTATAAAAAATCGTATGTCTGACTACCTTAACTTGGTCAAATCTTCATGAAATTTAATTTTTCTTTTTTTAAACCTATATTATGTGAAGCATAGAATGTGACGCATGTTTCGGATTCAAAAAATGTGATACCGTTTGAAATTTATAGATGTTTTTCAATCAGCCTATCGATCAGGACTTTAGTCATAATTCTAATAGAAAATGAATAATAATTATTTATTAAATTAAAATTGAAGCATAATTTATATTGGTGGAAAGCTAAGAATCTCCTCTAAAAACCCTTTTCGTTTCATCAATTTTGGGTAAAAAGAAAGTCGTCAGCCACATACCCTACAAATACCCATAATATTGCCACTTTTTGGGCCATCATGATCCTGCACATACCCATATCAAGTTATTATTCACTTTACAATTTAGCATCTTGACAATGTCATGATTCTGAATCATTATCTATGTATCATAAATTGTGTTATACTTCTTCTATTGAAATTTTACTTGCTTTTATTGACATTAGGGGTGACTTCTAGTCTAGGGGTTTCATTTGTTCAAAGTTCCTCTTCATTCTTGAAGTGTCCATTTATTTTTTATTGTCATTTTATTGTTGGATGGTGTCATTCTGTTATCGGGAGTCAACTTCATATAATTCTCTTGATTAGTTATCACATCTTCACTTCTCATCTTTAATACACTTGTGGTTGCTAATTCATCCAAGTAAGTATTATCCAATGTTGTATTACAATTTTTGTGTATCGGGTTCTCTAGTGGTGACCACTCCTTATTTATCTTATTTACGGGAGGTTTCATGATTCTTATTACCGCTTTTTCCATTCATTTTCTGGAGTTTCTAGTCTTCAATTTCTTCTTCAATGTTTTGAATGATTTGGTTCATTTTGTTTAGGCTAGGACCTAAGTACAAATTTCTTCTCTCTCCTCTTTGGAAGCACCCACAATGGCTTGTCTTCTTCTTCTTCTCTAGTAGCACCCACACTGATACAATCAACAACACCCTCAATGGCACACTCACTCTCTTTGTTTTGGTTTTCTTTTGCAACCTCCAGGTTATGTTCATTAGCCATTTTCTTTGCCTCTTCCATTATTTTGCAATATCTTTCCTACCTTTCTTGAATTTTTTTTGACATCCTTTCTTTTGTATTTATCTCCATCCCTAACTTAATTTAAATCTCTCTTTTTCTTTTGTTATCTCCTAATCCCATGTGTTTTCCAGTTCCTAGCTTCTATTAGTCTCGATGTATATATATCTTGTAGTTGAAAGAAAATTTTGAATAGTTGCACCTTTTCAGGGATATTTTTATATCCCTCCCCCCTTTCCATTTGTTATTCCCTAATGGCCTACCCCCTCTCATAGAGGTGGCCCTTAGGCTTTGATGAATTTTTTCGCTAACTTCTTTTCCTATTTATGCTTTATACTTTTTTTACTATTCTCTCCAGGGTCTCAACAATGGAACTAGTGTTAGCAAGAATAATGGGAAAGTACAGTCTAGAGATCTATACCCCAATATTTCTTGTATAGTCAATGTATACCTTAGAGGATATAGTAAGAGAAACAAGCATTTACAGTAAGGAACTCAAATAAATAGATGATTTTTTACCATATCAACAACAAAATAACAATTCATTCATCCATAACATAGATATAGATAACCCCTTATATCTCCTTATATTATATTATACTATATAGAAAAGTTATGTCTTAGTCTATGCAAATATATGTACTCTTATGTACCTTCATATATCTATACTTATCCTTATCCCTTTCTCTCTATATCTCTTTCTCTCTCTACTTTTGCATATTATTTACATTGCATATTTATGTACATTCCCATGAAGGGACATGTCTCCTAGTTATAATTAATGTGTTTTCTATCCTCCACGGTGGACCTTTTCCAATAACTTGTGGTAGGATCTATTCTAGCCCATTGACCTACAAACACATAGCATTGAGATGTTCTTTTAGAGGTGTATCATATTTTGCAGTAATCTTGTATGCTCTTCATCAATAATATTCATCTACAATGTAGGGTCCCAACCAATTTGGGTTGAAATTTCCTTTTCCTCTTGGTGCAACATTTACTTTACATTGACTCTCATAAAGCACCAAGTCTCCTTTCTTAAATGAATAGTGAATAATTCCTTCATTGTATTTACGTTGAATACTCTTATAATATGATTGAAGATGTTTGAAAGTGTGTATGCCTTGTTCATCGAGCATATTAAGTTGTTGAAGTCTTTTTTCTCTATAGAAGTTATAATCGATAATGCCTTGTAGAGAAATTTGCAATGAAGGGATTTCTAATTCTAAAGGCATAATGGTGTCAACACCATAAATGAGGTTGAATAGGGTGTTATTTGTAG
>VDFB02352341.1:0-10983 GCA_007258455.2 Sequoia sempervirens | reverse complement strand
ATCTAAATGAATTAATGGGGGGGCTTTCACACTAATAAAGATAAAGGATGTCTCTCTCGTGAAGCAAGTGGATGATAAGGCTCGAGATGAGATGGACACATAGTTTTGCGTGAGGGTCCGGAGGCCGGTAGAGGCAAGCCAGGGTAACCCATGATGGGGGTCCGGTAGCCTAGGAAGGTTGAGCCAAGGTAACTCATGGCAATTTATGCATGACACTCTTCCTATGTCAACAGTTAGCCAGTTATTGTGCGATGTTCATGATCTTTGTTCTCTGGAAGCATTGTAACCTCATGTTAAGTGATCTTGTGTTTATAGTTGTTAAGTGACTTTGTGATTGTGGTTGTTAAGTGATTTTGTGTCTGTAGTGGTTAGGTGATTTATTGATTTGTCTTTGGTTATTGTTGGAAGTAGTCTTTGATATTATGTCTTGAGTTTCGTTGATGCTTGTGATTATGACTTATGTTTTGAAGTGGTGTTGTTGTGCCTTTGGACTTGTCATTGTTGAGTTTCTAAGTGGTCTTTGATGTTAAGTTGTCTATTTGGAGTTAGTCTTTTTTATTGTTAGGCGTGCTTGGTCAGGGACCCTTTCTTGTCTACTCTCAGCACGGGGGTGGTTGGGTGGAATGTGCTTCGCACCCCATTGGGTTCCCTCTTCTATTGCAGATGTATCTTTTACTTGCAGGTTTTGGCGGATGTTGATGATCCAGTGTCCTTATGTACCAGATTGATGTATATACTTCATATGTAATGTATTCATTGGTTTATTGTCTCCCACGTGTGTTGGGATGACCTTGTTGTAAATTGTATATGTGGTTATTGAGTTGTATTTTCTGTCAATTGTATTCTTCTATCATTTGGATGTAATGTTTATTCAGTCCATGTATTTATTCAGGATCTTGTGTTATAGTTGGTTATGTTGAGTTGTATCTACGAAATATGTAACACTTTATATCTTTATAATTCCATGTATTGTCATATGTGCATATGTTATGAATATGGTTATTGGTTAATAGATATTTTAAATGATGAAATGGGAATGAATAGATTTACGTAATTGTTTAATTATTGTTATCTTATTATCGTTGTTATGGGTTAGTGTAGTCATGTCACTTCGTGTACCCCATTGGAACTAGTTGTGTCTCATAATACATTGTTATGTTATAATACGTAAGTATGTTTATTATATTCTTTTAAAAAAAAATAAAAAAATGTTTCGTTGTTATTAGTTCTTTTTGGGTTCGCACGGCGGGGCATGACAGCTTGGTATCAGAGCCCAAGTTTAAACACTGGGCGCTCTGGGATAATGTGGACCCATTAAGTTGTTAGTTGTGTAGGTGTTACTCCAGGCATTATGAGCCATGGCGTCAACCTAGGTGCTTTGTTCGTTAGTTTATGTTTTCCTTCTTGGGTTGGTCTGACTTGGCTACCCAGAAGTTGTTGTTTTGTGGTGTAGGTCCAATGGCGCAGGAAACTAGTGGAAGGGATAGGACCCTCGGTGTAGTGTACAATGCACCGATATCCTTCCTACTGGAAGAATGCATTATGGACAATTGTGTTGTGTGTGAATTTTGTGTGTTGTGTGTGGTAGATAACAACCAGCTTGTTGTTATGTCCATCCTTGTATGTCTTCTTGTGCTTTACCTCATTGTGCAAGCGATTTCCTGATTGACCCTATGTGGTTTTGGAGTTGCTTTTGCGTGTTATATTGTATGGAATTATGGAATAGGGTAATAGGAAATGAATGAATATGTGGTTAGTTATAGAGATTTGTGGCGTGTTCTCTGCATGGTTGTTGTGTGATTACTCTTATCTATTTAATGGCTTCCAGGAGTAAGCCATGTCCTAGGAGGGGAGGATGTAATACCCCTCATACTCGTTAGACTTATTAATTTCTATGAGTTAACTTGATACGTTGATACTATGATGATACTCTGTGTGTTGTTTGGATTATTTGTTTATTTAAATGATTTGTCATTAATGTTTATATGTCAAAGCGATGATTCTATGGTGATGTTATTTAATTCAGAATTATTTTATGATGCAAATGTTTAATAATTAGTTATGATGCAGTAGTTAGGTATCATGTTATCTTATGAGCAATTTGGTTAGAAATGTTAGTTCGTTATTGGTATTGTAATTGTTAGAATAGAGTAGGTGAGAGGACAGTGTAGCATCACTCGTTCACGAGTGCCCTGCTACACTGCAATTCCTTCTCATGATCGAATGTTGATTTTATGTATATATGTACATGTGCTACTTGACGTTTATTTGGATGCAGGATTGCAGGAATAAGTCTTGATTCCACCTGCTTCAGCAGGACAGGGCGAGCAATAAATTAACCCAATGGGTAAAAATGTTGAAAAAGGGAGTAGGTTTGGAAGTGTCCCCGTCCCAAGTCCGTCGTCTGTTGTGAGTCGTTGTATTATGACTGAAGTTTTGTCCTTGTCTTGTATGAAGTTTCACTGTTGAGTATTTATTTAATTCTTGGTTAGTGTTTAATTAATTAATCGTATTTCATAAGATAATTAATTAAAGTTGTTTTGTTGTTTTGATTTAATTGTGAGTTAGTAAATAGTTAAATTCAAATTTACTGTAAATTAAAAATGTATTTAATTAATTAAAATTTAATAAATTAAATTATAATTAAATTAATATTGTTGAGAATAATTAGATATTATTTTTTATTAATATTAGATTTGAAAATCATGTGAGGATAATATATGAATTAAATAAATTAATTTAATTAAAATTTTAGATAAGTGTGAGCTTTTAAAAACTGGAAAAGGACCAATAAGAAAAGAGGCTTTTTGAGAAAAGAAAGCAGAAGAGCTTTATGGAATATTTAGTTTGATTTATTATTTTTTTTGAGGGAATTATTCACACATAGGGTTTTTGCTCTGTTCTTCTGGATCTAGAAAAGAAAAATAAAAGAAAGAAAATTAAGAAAGAGAGTTTTTGAGTGTTGGAGGTTTTTCTGAAGGAAATTATTTGTGAGTTGGAAAGAAAAGAGGGATTCAGTAGAACATTGAAGGCAGAAGGTCGAGAAAGGAATTGCAGGAGGAATTCGAGAGGAGGTTATAGGAGGGTTTCTTCTTCAGACAAAGGACTCTAGGTATTCTCCTTTTAAGATTATTAATATTTCATTGTTCTGTAACAAATCTGGTTGCTATGCTTCGAAAATTGGTTGAATGAAGTTTTATGTTTGAAAACTCATTTGTAGTAAAACCCTCAAAATCTTCTGTAGGAAACTTAGTACAACCTATTGGAAATTCCTTCAATATAACTTAGTTGAGAAATTTTTTGTGTTGAAATAAAAATCGTGTTACTGTTGAATCAACGTACCATATTTATTTTGGTTCTTTCGTAAAACTTATTTGTTTATATTGTTATTCTTCTGAATCTCTGTTGAAAATAAGTATATACTCTTAAATATATTTAAACTAAATTTGGTATACATATTTGTGTGACAATACTATTGGGTTATTTAAATGCATATTATAATTATTATTTACTTCTGTAATTTAATTTCATGAGATCTAAATAAAAAAATCACCTCTATTGTAGACTGTATATGGATGATACTAAATATAAATTATTTATTAATTTCATAACTCTTTTATAAATTTTCTGTATTTTTCCTATGAATTAAGTTTTAATATAAAAATATATATATATATCTAAATAATATGTTTTGGGCAAACAAAATAAATAAATAAATAAATATTCATATGCCTCGGTCGGGCCTCGGTTTCTGTGTCTGAGCAAATTCATTTTTTTAAAATTCGTGTTGGTTTATATTAAATGAAATAAAGTAAAATTAAAAAAAATATATATAAAAAAATAAATTAAATTTAAATTAAATTAAATTTATATGTTTGTTGGGGGTGGGCACGGCCGCCAGTGGAGGCTGTACGCAGCCCCACTGACTGCGCACAGCAGCCGAGGCTGCTGGGCACAGCCAGTGGGGGGGCTGCGTACCCCCCCCCCACTGCCCACAGTACATAGTACTGTGGGCTTTGCCCAAAATCCGTGCTCTTCATTAAATTTGTTTTTAAATTAAAATTAGTGCATTTTTTTTAGTTTTATTTATATTATATATATATATATATATATTAATATATATATTATATATATCATTTAATATATATATTAATATATATATATATAATTTGTTAATTCTTTTATTTATTATTATATATTTTTTTTAATATGATTTAAAAGGAGGATTTTAATAGATGTGCTAATTAATTAATTATATATTTATATATATATATATATAAATGTGTGGGTATATGCATAAATATATATGTATATATTATGTATATATATGTTGAGATTATAAATTTAACATGATAATTTTTACAAGTATAATATTATAGTGAAATTGAGAAGTTTAGGAATAAGTTATGTGATTTTAAATATAGTGTTTATTTATTTAATTTATTTTAAATATTTATATTTATATAAAGGAGATTTATTTATATATTGTGATTATGTTTTAATATTTTGCAATATTATAGTTAATTAGGAAACTGGAAATAAATTTATTGTGTTGAGTTGAAACGAGTGTTCTCGTGTGATTGATTGAGTTATTGGGTGAAATTTATCATTCATTGTAATTTTTTTTTATGGATTTGATTAAACGTAATTGTGATTCTTGAAATTATTCGTTAATTCTACTGTGGCATTTTCTTCATAGTGCTTTTGTGTCGTATGGGAAAGCCTTAGGTTACCTTACCTTTCGTAAGAGTTAAGTTATTGTTAAGGGCTTCCAGAGATGGAATGCTTTTCTGTCATGTTCTTGTATTCCCCATGTCAGGAAATTAGGGTTAAGGGTATTGTAAGTCTTCCAGAGAAGTTTTCTTGAGTGGGATGTTATGTGTAGAGGTTCATTTTGTGAATTGCCTTGAGGTATTATACTATGATGTTGTACCCGGTTTCCACGAACGGGAATTTGTGCCTCCTAGGAAATAGGAGTGGGCAATGAGATTTGTACCTCCTTTGGAAGGAGTGTGTATTTGGATTGGTTTCCTCCAGTGGTTGGAGTGGGTTCCTTGTTTTGTTTTCTCCTTGGATTGGAGAGTTTATATTGTTTAGTTACCTATTGTGGTATCGTGTCTTGTGTGTTGTCGATAGGAGAGTGGCTCTTTGTGGGGGTCCGGCACACAAAGAGGCACCAGGGTAACCTACCTAGAGTTTAATTAAGTGATAATCTAAAAGAATTAATGGGGGAGGGCTTTCACACTAATAAAGATTAAAGAATGTCTCTCTCGTGAAGCAAGTGAATGATAAGGCTCGAGATGAGATGGGACGCATAGTTTTGCGTGAGGGTCCGGCGGCCGGTAGAGGCAAGCCAGGGTAACCCAGGATGGGGGTCCGGTAGCCTAGGAAGGTTGAGCCAAGGTAACTCATGGCAATTTATGCATGACACTCTTCCTATGTCAACAGTTATTCAGTTACTGTGTGATGTTCATGATCTTGTTCTCTGGAAGCATTGTAACCTCGTGTTAAGTGATATTGTGTTGTAGTTGTTAATTGACTTTGTGAGTGTAGATGTTAAGTGATATTTTGTCTGTTGTGATTACGTGATTTATTGATTTGTATTTGGTTATTGTTGGAAGTAGTCTTTGATATTATGTCTTGAGTTCGTTGATACTTGTGATTATGACTTGTTGTGTTCTGAAGTGGTGTTGTTGTGCCTTTGGATTTGTCGTTGTTGAGTTTCTAAGTGGTCCTTGCTGTTAAGTTGTCTGTTGGGAGTTAGTCTTTGTTATTATTAGGCGTACTCGGTCGGGGACCCTTCCTTGTCTACTCTCAGCACGGGGGTGGTTGGGTGGAACGTGCTTCGCACCCCACTGGGTTCCCTCTTCTGTTGCAGATGTGTCTTTTACTTGCAGGTTTTGGCGGATGTTGATGATCCAGTATCCTTATGTACCAGATTGATGTATATACTTCTTATGTAATGTATTCATTGGTGTATTGTCTCCCACGTGTGTTGGGATGACCTTGTTGTAAATTGTATATGTGATTGTTGAGATATATTTTCAAATAGTTGTACTCTTTTATCATTGGGATGTAATAACTATTCAGGCCATGTATTTATTCAGGATCTTGTGTTATAGTTGGTTATGTTGAGTTGTATCTACCGAAATATGTAACACTTTATATCTTTATAATTCCATGTATTGTCATATGTGCATATGTTATGAATATGGTTATTGGTTAATAGATATTTTAAATGATGAAATGGGAATGAATAGATTTACGTAATTGTTTAATTATTGTTATCTTATTATCGTTGTTATGGGTTAGTGTAGTCATGTCACTTCGTGTACCCCATTGGAACTAGTTGTGTCTCATAATACATTGTTATGTTATAATACGTAAGTATGTTTATTATATTCTTTTAAAAAAAAATAAAAAAATGTTTCGTTGTTATTAGTTCTTTTTGGGTTCGCACGGCGGGGCATGACAGCTTGGTATCAGAGCCCAAGTTTAAACACTGGGCGCTCTGGGATAATGTGGACCCATTAAGTTGTTAGTTGTGTAGGTGTTACTCCAGGCATTATGAGCCATGGCGTCAGCCTAGGTGCTTTGTTCGTTAGTTTATGTTTTCCTTCTTGGGTTGGTCTGACTTGGCTACCCAGAAGTTGTTGTTTTGTGGTGTAGGTCCAATGGCGCAGGAAACTAGTGGAAGGGATAGGACCCTCGGTGTAGTGTACAATGCACCGATATCCTTCCTACTGGAAGAATGCATTATGGACAATTGTGTTGTGTGTGAATTTTGTGTGTTGTGTGTGGTGGATGACAACCAGCTTTGTTGTTATGTCCACTCTTTTATGTCTTCTTGTGCTTTACCTCATTGTGCAAGCGATTTCCTGATTGACCCTATGTGGTTTTGGAGTTGCTTTTGCGTGTTATATTGTATGGAATTATGGAATATGGTAATAGGAAATGAATGAATATGTGGTTAGTTATAGAGATTTGTGGCGTGTTCTCTGCGTGGTTGTTGTGTGCTTACTCTTATCTATTTAATGGCTTCCAGGAGTAAGCCATGTCCTAGGGGGGGAGGATGTAATACCCCTCATACTGTTTAGACTTATTAATTTCTATGCTTTAACTTGATACGTTGATACTATGATGATACTCTGTGTGTTGTTTGGATTATTTGTTTATTTAAATGATTTGTCATTAATGTTTATATGTCAAAGCGATGATTCTATGGTGATGTTATTTAATTCAGAATTATTTTATGATGCAAATGTTTAATAATTAGTTATGATGCAGTAGTTAGGTATCATGTTATCTTATGAGCAATTTGGTTAGAAATGTTAGTTCGTTATTGGTATTGTAATTGTTAGAATAGAGTAGGTGAGAGGACAGTGTAGCATCACTCGTTCACGAGTGCCCTGCTACACTGCAATTCCTTCTCATGATCGAATGTTGATTTTATGTATATATGTACATGTGCTACTTGACGTTTATTTGGATGCAGGATTGCAGGAATAAGTCTTGATTCCACCTGCTTCAGCAGGACAGGGCGAGCAATAAATTAACCCAATGGGTAAAAATGTTGAAAAAGGGAGTAGGTTTGGAAGTGTCCCCGTCCCAAGTCCGTCGTCTGTTGTGAGTCGTTGTATTATGACTGAAGTTTTGTCCTTGTCTTGTATGAAGTTTCACTGTTGAGTATTTATTTAATTCTTGGTTAGTGTTTAATTAATTAATCGTATTTCATAAGATAATTAATTAAAGTTGTTTTGTTGTTTTGATTTAATTGTGAGTTAGTAAATAGTTAAATTCAAATTTACTATAAATTAAAAATGTATTTAATTAATTAAAATTTAATAAATTAAATTATAATTAAATTAATATTGTTGAGAATAATTAGATATTATTTTTTATTAATATTAGATTTGAAAATCATGTGAGGATAATATATGAATTAAATAAATTAATTTAATTAAAATTTTAGATAAGTGTGAGCTTTTAAAAACTGGAAAAGGACCAATAAGAAAAGAGGCTTTTTGAGAAAAGAAAGCAGAAGAGCTTTATGGAATATTTAGTTTGATTTATTATTTTTTTTGAGGGAATTATTCACACATAGGGTTTTTGCTCTGTTCTTTTGGATCTAGAAAAAAAAAAAAGAAAGAAAATTAAGAAAGAGAGTTTTTGAGTGTTGGAGGTTTTTCTGAAGGAAATTATTTGTGAGTTGGAAAGAAAAGAGGGATTCAGTAGAACATTGAAGGCAGAAGGTCGACTAAGGAATTGCAGGAGGAATTCGAGAGGAGGTTATAGGAGGGTTTCTTCTTCAGACAAAGGACTCTAGGTATTCTCCTTTTAAGATTATTAATATTTCATTGTTTTGTAACAAATCTGGTTGCTATGCTTCGAAAATTGGTTGAATGAAGTTTTATGTTTGAAAACTCATTTGTAGTAAAACCCTCAAAATCTTCTGTAGGAAACTTAGTACAACCTATTGGAAATTCCTTCAATATAACTTAGTTGAGAAATTTTTTGTGTTGAAATAAAAATCGTGTTACTGTTGAATCAACGTACCATATTTATTTTGGTTCTTTCGTAAAACTTATTTGTTTATATTGTTATTCTTCTGAATCTCTGTTGAAAATAAGTATATACTCTTAAATATATTTAAACTAAATTTGGTATACATATTTGTGTGACAATACTATTGGGTTATTTAAATGCATATTATAATTATTATTTACTTCTGTAATTTTATTTCATGAGATCTAAATAAAAAAATCAGCTCTATTGTAGACTGTATATGGAGGATACTGAATATAAATTATTTATTAATTTCATAACTCTTTTATAAATTTTCTGTATTTTTCCTATGAATTAAATTTTAATATAAAGATATATATATATATATATATATATATGTTTTGGGTAAACAAAATAAATAAATAAATAATATTTCATATACCTACCAAATTTCTACTGCGGTTCCATAAATTCATTTTTAAAAATTCGCGTATTGGTTTATATTGTTTGAAATAAAGTAAAACTAAAAAAAAATATATATATATAAAAAAATAAATTAAATTTAAATTAAATTAAATTTATATGTTTATTGGGGTGGCATCTACTGAGGCCGCTGTTTCACCTGATCAGCAAGACAAAGAAATGAGGCTGTCAAGACAAGCAATACAGACTCTACCTAATAAGATATAGTGCATCATGGCTTCTCGGCTCCAAAATCCGCGGTTTCATTAAATTTGTTTTAAATTAAAATTAGTAGCATTTTTTTAGTTTTATTTATATTATATATATATATATATTAATATATATATTATATATAATATTTAATATATATATTAATATATATATATATATAAATGTTAATTTTTTATTTATTATTATATATTTTTTTAATATGATTTCTAAAAGGAGGATTTTTATGATGTGCTTAATTATCTAATTATATATTTATATATATATATATAAATGTGTGGTATATAAGCAGAAATATATATGTATATATTTCCAGCATTACAAACTCAAACAATGAAGCACTCTGCCAAGTATACAGAAATTGAGAAGTTTAGGAATAAGTTATGTGATTTTAAATATAGTAAGTTTATTTATTTAATTTATTTTAAATATTTATATTTATATAAAGGAGATTTATTTCTATATAATAGGATTATGTTTTAATATTTTGCAATATTATAGTTAATTAGGAAACTGGAAATAAATTTATTGTGTTGAGTTGAAACGAGTGTTCTCGTGTGATTGATTGAGTTATTGGGTGAAATTTATCATTCATTGTAATTTATTTTTTTATGGATTTGATTAAACGTAATTGTGATTCTTGAAATTATTCGTTAATTCTACTGTGGCATTTTCTTCATAGTGCTTTTGTGTCGTATGGGAAAGCCTTAGGTTACCTTACCTTTCGTAAGAGTTAAGTTATTGTTAAGGGCTTCCAGAGATGGAATGCTTTTCTGTCATGTTCTTGTATTCCCCATGTCAAGAAATTAGGGTTAAGGGTATTGTAAGTCTTCCAGAGAAGTTTTCTTGAGTGGGATGTTATGTGTAGAGGTTCATTTTGTGAATTGCCTTGAGGTATTGTACTATGAGGTTGTACCCGGTTTCCACGAACGGGAATTTGTGCCTCCTAGGAAATAGGAGTGGGCAATGAGATTTGTACCTCATTTGGAAGGAGTGTGTATTTGGATTGGTTTCCTCCAGTGGTTGGAGTGGGTTCCTTGTTTTGTTTTCTCCTTGGATTAGAGAGTTTATATTGTTTAGTTACCTATTGTGGTATCGTGTCTTGTGTGTTGTCGATAGGAGAGTGGCTCTTTGTGGGGGTCTGGCACACAAAGAGGCGCCAGGGTAACCTACCTAGAGTTTAATTAAGTGATAATCTAAAAGAATTAATGGGGGAGGGCTTTCACACTAATAAAGATTAAAGAATGTCTCTCTCGTGAAGCAAGTGAATGATAAGGCTTGAGATGAGATGGGACGCATAGTTTTGCGTGAGGGTCCGGCGGCCAGTAGAGGCAAGCCAGGGTAACCCAGGATGGGGGTCCGGTAGCCTAGGAAGGTTGAGCCAGGGTAACTCATGGCAATTTATGCATGACACTCTTCCTATGTCAACAATTATTCAGTTACTGTGTGATGTTCATGATCTTGTTCTCTGGAAGCATTGTAACCTCGTGTTAAGTGATATTGTGTTGTAGTTGTTAATTGACTTTGTGAGTGTAGATGTTAAGTGATATTTTGTCTGTTGTGATTAAGTGATTTATTGATTTGTCTTTGGTTATTGTTGGAAGTAGTCTTTGATATTATGTCTTGAGTTTGTTGATGCTTGTGATTATGACTTGTTGTGTTCTGAAGTGCTATTGTTGTGCCTTTGGATTTGTCGTTGTTGAGTTTCTAAGTGGTCCTTGATGTTAAGTTGTCTATTTGGAGTTAGTCCTTGTTTTGTTAGCCGTGCTTGGTCGGGGACCCTTCCTT
>VDFB02352340.1:0-42948 GCA_007258455.2 Sequoia sempervirens | reverse complement strand
TGATGAGTTTGTGGGATACACACCAAGGACTCCACCAATTGAGAATTGTCCTCAATATCAAATGATGGACCCTATTGTTGATGAACACCCTATCAACAATTCTCTCAACTATGTATCCGATATTAGATCCGAAGGGTACCATCCCTTTTGGGATAGAGATGAGTAGATGAGAGATGAAGAAAAAGATAGGTTTCAGCAGTACTCTCAGTCTGTAGGCTATAGACCACTTAGTTATGTATCTGAAAGTGAATCCGAAGGATACTCTCCTCTCGACTATCTTAATAGTCACTCTATGTAATCAATGGGATGTTGAAAATTCTCTTGAAATAAATAAAATTATGTGTTTATTGGAAATTGTGTATAAATTCATAAACTTGCTTGGCAAATATTGTTTTTATAAGAATGAAAGCTTTTATGTTTTCCATTTATTATAAGATTAAAGAATCTAACTTAGATAAGACACCAGGTATAATACAACTTTTAAAACCATGGCGGAAAACATAATGAGAGGATGCTATTAGACCCAAGACAAGCAAAGAGGAGGAACAGAGGGACACTGAGTGGTAGCAACACTCGACTTGATTCTAGCAATGTTGTCCAATCTAGAGAATGAAAGAGCAAAAGACAAGGTGGAGAAGGAAATAAACAGCAACAACACGGAGGGTGAAAGTTTGTCTCGTGGACATGATGAAAACCGCAACCATGAGAGAAAAATTGCCAACCAACTCCGCTGAGAGAAACAAAAAGATAATATCTACTGAGCTGTCTCATGACATGAAAAATAAAATACCGCCAAAGTTTGATGGCAGTGCAGGAGGCGACAAAGCTGAAATCTGGCTTGTCCAGATGGAGAAGTATTTTGAGATAAGAAATTACGATGAGGTAACAAAGGCAGCATGGGGAGCATACCAATTAGCAGGCGAAGCCTCTAATTGGTGGATGAACAAGAAGTTGGAACTTGACATAAGTTCTTGGGAGTTGACTTGGGGAGAGTTCGTTGAAATCTTCCGCAAACGTGAGTTGCCCCAACTCTTCTATGACCAAAAGCTCTCTAATTTTTCAGGAGCTAAAACAAGGGACTATGTGGGTCCACGATTATTGGGAGAAGTTCACTTGACTTCTTTGATATGTTCCAATTTATCATAAAGATGAACGATTTTGAATCAGGAAGTTCATACTGGAACTAAACAGTAAAATTGGAGGCGAGGTGGACATGCACAGTCCAACTACCATGGACCTAGTTTATGAGAAAGCTGTTAAGCAGGAGTTGAAGCTCAAAGCTGATTCTCATCGTTAGGAGAAAAAGGAACAAAAGAAGTACGAGGTAACCACTAAGACAACTTCAAAGAAGGATGAACCTATTCGAGATGCTGCCAGATCAAAATGAGAAAGATCTCGTTTCGGCGGGAAAGATTTCCGGAAGGATCAAAAGAGAAGCAACTTCAACAGTGGGAACACTAGCAAGGCTAGTGAGGGAAACAAGAAATCCGGAGAGGTATCTGGAAGAAAAGGACCACCTACGGGATGTTTCCTGTGCAAAGGAGACCACTAGGCGAGGGATTGCCCAAATAAAGCTACTGGAAATTCTCTGCCTTCTCAAAAAGCTACTCTAGGAGAAACAAAATTTTCTGTTGCACTAGTATCAATAAGGACAGAGATAGGTAAACCAAACAATTTACCTGCTGTTTTGATTGGCGTTATCTGATGGTCTGCTTGCCTATCATGAACCGCTACATCGATTCTTTGCTGGAACATAGCTTTTTGAGAAGGCGAGAATTCCATTAGCTTTATTTGGGCAATCCCTTGCGTAGTGGTCTCCTTTGCACAGGAAACATCCCGTAGGTGGTCCTTTTTTTCTGGATACCTCTCCAGATTTGTTGTTTCCCTCACTAGCCTTGCTAGTGTTCCCACTGTTGAAGTTTCTTCTCTTTTGATCCTTCCGGAAATCTTTCCCGCCGAAACGAGATCTTTTTCCTTTTGATTTGGCAGCATCTCAAACAGGTTCATCTTTCTTTGAAGTTGTCTTAGTGGTTACCTCGTTGTCCTTCTTTTGTTCCTTTTTCTCCTGACGATGAGAATCAGCTTTGAGCTTTAGCTCTTGCTTAACAACTTTCTCATAAACTAGGTCCATGGTAGTTGGACCGTGCATGTCCACCTTGCCTCCAATTTTACTGTTTAGTCCCAGTATGAGCTTCTTGATACAAAATCGTTCATCTTTATGATAAATTGGAACATATCGAAGAAGTCGAGTGAACTTCTCCCAGTAATCGTGGACCGACATAGTCCCTTGTTTTAGCTTTTGAAAATCAGAGAGCTTTTGGTTATAGAAGAGTTGGGGCAACCAACGTTTGCAGAAGATTGCTATGTTTGCGGAAGATTGTTACCTCATCGTAATTTCTTATCTCAAAATACTTCTCCATTGGACAAGCCAGATTTCAACTTCGTCGCCTCCTGCACTGCCATCAAAATTTGGCGGTATTATCTTTTTCATGTCACGAGACAACTTAGTAGATATTATCTTTCTGTTTCTCTCAACGGAGTTGGTTGGCAATTTTTCTCTCTCATGGTTGTGGTTTTCATCATGTCCACGAGACGAACTTTCACCCTCCGTGTTGTCAATGTTTATTTCCTTCTCCACCTTGTCTTTTGCTCTTTCATTCTCTAGATTGGACAACCTTGCTAGAATCAAGTCGAGTGTTGCTACCACTCCAGTGTCGCTCTGTTCCTCTTCTTTGCTTGTACTGGGTCTATTGTGCATCCTCTCGTATGTTTTCACCATGGTTTTAAAGTTGTATTATATCCTTGTGTCTTATCTAAGTTAGATTCTTTAATCTTATAATAAATGGAAAACATAAAAGCTTTCATTCTTATAAACACAATATTTGCCAAGCAAGTTTATGAATTTATACACAATTTCCAATAAACACAATTTTATTTATTTCAAGAGGATTTTCAACATCCCATCGGTTACATAGAGACTATTAAGATAGTCGAGAGGAGAGTATCCTTCAGATTCACTTTCAGATACATAACTAAGTGGTCTATAGCCTACAGACTGAGAGTACTGCTGAAACCTATCTTTTTCTTCATCTCTCATCTGCTCATCTCTATCCCAAAAGGGATAGTACCCTTCGGATCTAATATCAGATACATAGTTGAGAGAATTGTTGATAGGGTGTTCATCAACAATAGGGTCTGTCATTTGATAGTGAGGACAATTCTCAATTGGTGGAGTCCTTGGTGTGTATCCCACGAACTCATCACTCGACGAAATGGTTATAACCTCGGCCAACGGGAGAACTCTAGGATCCCGGAATATGAATGCTGGACTTGTGCTTTCCTCGAAAGGCATGTCCCTGGATAGTGGCAAAGAATTTGACTTTCCCGAAGAGATGTTGGGTAAAAGGTTGAATGCAACTTCCATTTTCATTCTACTCTTTACTTCATTGATTCAGGAAAAGGCATGACTAACAATCTCTGTGTCACTTAACCAAATGGCATTCTCATGATTGGTTCCTTGGATGGTTCTAGTAATGGCCTCATTTTCCTTCTTGGCTTTCAGGTATCGTTCGTTGCCGATTACAGTCTTCTTGGTTGTTAATTGAATGCGTACCATCCTGTCACAAGAATTTTCACAACATTAGGTAATGTTGGAATTAAGGAAATAAGGTGAGATCAAAGGTTCCTAGTGTTTAAACCATGCTCTGATACCACATGTGACGACCAAACCTGTACGTCAAATTAAAATTTTTAAATTTATCAACAGTAAGTAAAAACAATGCCATTTCAATAAAATTTTTCTTTTCAATTTCATAAACATGATATATCATTTTGCTACTTTAACTATTTCTTTCCAAAAGAAGCTACAAAGTAAACAAGAACAAGATACATACACAACTCGTAAGCTTTTGGCACAAATAGAAGTAAGAAGGTCCAGGAGTCCGTCTTGTCAAATCTTGGTTCGTCGGTCGCTAGTTGAGGAGGAGAAACAACACTCTGGCACTTTTCCGCCAACCACAGACTTATAATGCAGTCTCCCACACATTCATTATTCAATGAGTGGCCCTCCCTTCGAAAAAGAGATTGGTGGGGTATCCCATAACGATTACCAACTGAGCATAGTGTTGTGTTCCTACATAACTAGGTCCTGTGCATACGACATCTCTTGAACTAGTATGTACTTCGGGATCACAGTGAACTGACAGTGTAGTTGCACAACTAAGTGTAAGTTGTTCCTAACACTACTTTGGCCAAAGTATTTCCATTCAATAAAGAACGAAGGTCATCTATCAAATGCACTAGCCAGGGTCAATTTGACTTAAGGCTTTCTTACTCTATGCGTAGGTTGGTCTATTTGGGGTAGTACGTACCCTAGACGTCCTACATCAAGCTAACTACTAGAAAGGAGGAATGCTTAACAAGTACTCACAATTTCCCCTCCTAAACTGGACATCTTCATCCTAGGAGTTTCATTAACTTGACTAAGTTAATCTACTAACTTATTGTGGTTGATACTTATTAAACACCCTCATTTCTTCCAAAGTATTTAGTAGCTACTTGAAAACATATACTCCTTATATGGAGTTCATACATATAACGCAATTCACTTATTAATGCATCTAGGATCCTAGTGTAATTCATACACTAATGCAAGCAGGTGCAAACAGTAGTAAACATGCAATACCATTCTTAAAAGCACAAACTACTCCTTTGTTTATGGAACTAAAGCAATTCCTTATCTTTGCATATTCAGTAGTTATTCTTTCAGAATTATATTTAGAAATTTCATTCTAAAACATGGAAGAATGGAACTAAATACAACTCCCTATACTTGCACATTCAGTAGATACATTTTCAAACTTCTATTTAGAAAATCGTTCTAAAGTATAAAGGAAGTATAGCATGCCTGGTTTATGCTTTTCCAAAGATGATGAACTAGATTGAGACTACAACACTTTTGGCCCCCAGCAAAAGACCTCCAACCAACTCTCAGACTGGCTCCAACTCTCTTACTGATAATAAACTCTTACACATAGCTGAAAGACAACCTCAGCTCCTCATTGTTAAACTCAAAAATGATAAATGATAGAAATGATTCTCTGTCAATGGTGAATTATGCTCTCAAAATATAATGCAGATTACTCTTAGGAAATATGATTAAGAAGGAATAATGCTGAAATGATTCTCTGCAATTGGCGAATTATGCTCTCAAAAAATAATGTTGAAACTGTTAGAAAATATGATTTTGCTCTCCTGAGAAAACCCTAACTCGGATTATGTAAAAGGTGATTGTAAAGAGTGAGCAGGGCGGCTTTATATAGAGCCCCTGCTCAACCATTTCACTATTTTGATGGTATGAAAAATGCCAAACAGTCTTAGACTGGTTCAAACATGAAATGCGACGGTTCAAGGAGGTGGTTCGACCTTCTTTGGTGACAGCAAAAGAAGAAAAATTCAACATTGCACAGATAAAACGCATAAACTCGACACCTACTGGCGTTTTCAGTTTTTTGGCGCAAAAACTGAGCAATTTGTTTTGATGAGTCTTAAAAGAAGAAATGGTCAAGTTCGCTTGCATTACATGTTGCCATTAAACAGGGTTTGAGTGCCAAATATCCAACTGCAGCAAGGTTCTCTTGGCGTGAGAGTTCCAGGTCGCGCGATTTGTCTTCACGACAATTTTCTTCATTTCATTTTACTTTCTTTTCTAAAGTTTCATAAAGTTAAAATGAAATATTTCCTTGCTTGGCGTGATTTTCCAAAGATAATCGATTCAAATAATAGACTTATTATTTTCTTTCATGACATAATCGATTTCCATAGTTTTGCAACAAATATTTGACATTGACTTCCAAAGTAAAGTCTTTCGTTACCAAGTTTCGATTTCAATAGTCCAAAATTCATGTTTCCTTGAATTGATTTGAACTCTCCACTTTATGATATTTAAATAAAGTGCTTTTTTAAGTATATCAAATTCCATTCTTTTATTTCAAAAAGCAATATATATTTATATATTTATTTTATTATATTTAATATATATAGGGTATAGTTTTATTTTACATTAATATATATCTATGTATATATATTTAAATTTTATAATTTAAATAAACTTATATATATATATATATTTATACACACACACATACATATTTAATTGCAAAGTACATATATTGCGAGCCAATTATCATACTTTCATAATACATATGTATGTATATGTGTATATGTAAATTCCAAGGCAATATCAACATAATATTACTAATATTCACGTATATACAACAGGTTGGTTGTGGGTATGTATACATTTATATTTGCTTGTATATTTTCCTATATGTATACGTATTCATAAATGTATTTATATCGATGCACTTGTACGGGCATATCCGTTTGCTCTCATACGTTTGCATCGGCATGAATATACTTATGGATACGTGTATATACTATATACATGTATCCATGCCCACCTTCTAACTAGTAACATAACTCCATATACAGTTACATAGGCAAGCATCACTTATTCATGCATTCAGAAGTAGGTAAGACTCCTAATGTCAACAAATAAGCCTATGACTTAGCCATAACTTCAACAAACTGACTTAGCTTACTCAGTCTAAGGGATGTGTGTGTATGCTCAATTGGTACTCGTTACTGTTTACTGTGATGTTCCCTTCCTAAAGGATCTCTGATCATGAATTTATGCTAGTTTTAATTTGTTCTCAGTCAAGTCCAACTCAAGGATATTTCCTTGTAGATTCTTATGATAAGTTGCATTCATGTAATTCCATAACTCAATGGATATTTTAACACATTAAATTGGGAAGCATTACATCAAATTACAAGTTTCCAAACATAACAGGATGTACTCATTTTCATCTAATCTGGTCCACTACAGGACACCGCAGGTTACAGAAACCAACATACAGGTGCAGGGAATTGAAACTTAAGTTATTATTCGATAATTTCTCAATACATATTATGCTTCCAACCATTGACAACTGTAATATAGAGTTCCATGAAAATACTCGTGGATAGAAGCAATTAAGTTGCTCAAAGGTTGCCAGGAGTGATGCCGAAACAACAGAATAAGAGCCCAATACCAATGACGCTACACTCAAAATGATTGCCTCTGTCCCGTGTATGACTGTTGCCGTTGGAATACTCGATATCAGGTCTTAGAATATAAGTGCAATATGGTTCCCCTGCTGCCGGAAGTGACAGACGCGCACATTGTTACAACTATTAAGGTCTTCCTCCATTCGAAATTACAGTTGCAGCCTTGAATTGGATTTCGCGGTTATGAGAAGTGATATTCGATTGTAAATCCAAAATACGCGTTCCGGCACTGAAAGAGAGACGCATAAACTTGTTATCGTGATTCTGAGATTACCGCGTCTGAGAATGCTCGCCCAAGATTACTCAATCGTTGGTAGTGAAATAATCATAGAAAATACCCTGATCATAGAGAAGCAAAAACGCTGCAACAGTTATTGATTTTCTTGCCTCCATTTGCAGAAACTCACAACAGTGGTTCCCAAATCTCCTCACACGACCATGCTTGGGTTTCCGTCCATTCATGGCACAAACAACCTGAGAGGCTACGTTCTCAAATTGCCAAAACAACAGTTACAGTTTTCATTCTTTCCCGTGATATCCAGAGAAATGCTTCGATCCCCAAATAAGCTTCACCACCTTCCGTTGAAATAACGGATTTATTTAAAACAAGACTTTATAGAAATGAAGCAAATATTTGTTAATAACCTTTTATAAAGTCTTTAAACATTAATTAATTAAATATTCCAAAAGTCATATATAAGTAAATAAATAAATAAGACTTAATGGATATTTAATTAATTAATTTGCAATTTGCTTTTAGTGCTTCAAAAGGGACGGGGACATCACATTTACCCAACCAAGCTCCTCCCTGAGTGATATTTCTCCTCTGCCTGGAGGAATGGTCCTCTTTCCTGCACACCATGACACAACAGCGAAAGTCATATGCTCACAACAAAGCAGTATACATAAAACATCTCAAAAGTTAGAATAAACATTATTCCATAACTTACATGCGACATTTATTCAAGAATTACATCAAAAGAAGTATCAGACAAATGAGACAATCATTTTAAATAGGACACATTCATTTGATAACAAGAACAACATGTTTTATTCATCTAAAAGATTCGATCATTACAATGCATTTCCCTATGCAGTAGCTATACAATTGGGGTGTAACACTTAGACAATTTTCTCATTCCTTCCCAGGCTTGGGCCCATTTCACACCATCTACTTTCATTTTCAACGCTTAGAAACTTTTTCCCTAGCCCTCTCTGACTTGGGCGCATTCAAGGGGGTCCTACTTTCTAGTTTCATGACTTAGTAAATTTTATATGTCATCTTCCCCTAGGGTGCATTTGAGGGGGGGCTGCTTCCAGTTTTGAAGACTTAGACAAATGCTTCTCAACTTCTTCCAAGGGCGCATTTCAAGGGGTGGTCTTCCATTTGAGGTCGTCTTTTGATGGGTGTGCTATCATTTTCCACACCTTAGATGATTTTCCTCCAACTTGAGGGTGCATTTAGGTAGGTCTCCTGCCATTGCTCAATGACTTAGAATTTTTCGAGCTAGCTTATCCAAGTTGGGCGCATATGAGGGGTGATGCATCCATTTTTCTTGCATGCCTTAGAATTTTCATTTGAAGTGTCAAGTAAACCCTTGAAGTTGACTCTCGAATACTTAGCCAATTTTGCTTGCGCTTTCTATTTTTAGTAACCCTTTGATTCTCAAGCCTTTGCAACTTTGCTCGACTTGAAATTTGTTCCTCGTGATCTTCATGAGGGGTGATGCATCCATTTTTCTTGCATGCCTTAGAATTTTCATTTGAAGTGTCAAGTAAACCCTTGAAGTTGACTCTCGAATACTTAGCCAATTTTGCTTGCGCTTTCTATTTTTAGTAACCCTCTGATTCTCAAGCCTTTGCAACTTTGCTCGACTTGAAATTTGTTCCTCGTGATCTTCATGATCTAACAGTCCTGTTCACACTGGCCTTTCGTGCTGACCTGGTATTTTTAGCCCTGTTCTGGAGGTGACTTACTATAAATAGTAAGTAGTCGGATTGTGCTCAAATTTTACCAGTGGACTGCCTGAGAGATGCTGATCGTGATGGGATACCTCTGTTTTACATTTTTCTCAAGTTTTACCCCCCATTTTGAGTACTGAAATTGGAAACCCTAATTTGACTTGCATGTGCCTCAGATGACCTCCGTTTGACTCCGTTTCTGCTCTAGACTGCTCTGTTTGTGATATTGAAGCTGTGGGGGCTGCTGGAGTGAACCTGCTAAAAATAGTAAGTGCCTAAAAAGTGACCAACCAACTGCCGGATGTGTTTGCATGTCATACTGCTCGGGAGATCTCAAAAAACCCAAAAAATTGGTCTACATGCGAGCACTTGCTAATAAAGAAAGTCATTAGTTTGACTTGCATGTTATATCATCGCGAAGCTCTTGAAAAACCCAGCAAGACTATGCTGACATGCATTGAAAAATCTTACATGCAAACCCTAAAAATTGCTCCCAAAGCCAGAACTGCTAAAAATAGAAAGTTGTCCGTTTTCGCTCAAATTTTGCAAATGAGGAGTTCTAAGGGTTCTAAGCACAGTGTAGCAATCAAAATTTGAAAACCTTAAGAAATAGGCCCCAAATTTGGTACTTACTAAAATAGTAAGTTGTTAGAATTCAGTGAAAATTCAGTGGGAACCTGCTTGAAGCCTTCTAATTGCAATGCCAAGCTCAGATTTCAATTAGCCAGCTCAATTTGACCTTAAAATAGCCTAAAGATTCAAAACCCTAATCTGTCAAGACGAACTCCAGACTTAATCAAAATTCCAATCCAGGTCAAAAGACAAGTACATCGTCGGAAAGATACAAAGAACAAAGAGAGACAGACACAAGACCCAAGCCAAAAGTTCGAATGGAACAAAAATTAGGGGGGTCCCCATTTTGAATGGGGTGATGTGTGAAAAGGTCACAACACACCCCAAGGAGATAAGCCATGGAAAGAACTTCACAAAGTCCGCTTGGAGCATGGAAAGAACTTCACAAAGTCCGCTTGGAAAATGGCAAGAACTTCACAAAGTCCGCCCTTGCCTCTTCGATAGAAACACATGAAGTCTGCCATCCTTTGGAAGGAAATTCATAAAGTCCGACCCACCTTGCCATGACTTTGGAAAAATATTTGCAAAGTCTGCCCTTGAGTCTAGTAAAAATTGTCTAAGGCATGAAGCGCCTAGAGTAAAATTGTGAAATGGCAAGGGCATGAGGAAATCTGCCATGAGGGAAAAGACATAAAAAATCGATGAAGTTAGACAAAATTTGCCAAAATAAACAAAATTCATGGATAAATAAATATTAAAGGCTGAAAAATCAAAAAAAAAAATCACATATTAAGCCTTTAATTATTTTCAACATTTAGGAAAATTCAAGCTTTAAAGGAAAACCTAGAGAATTTGGATAAAGATGAGGATGGCGAAGAGTAAAAATATTAGAAACTTTCCTTGACAAGTGAGAAGAAAATGAGTCTAAGTTTGACGAACTTGAGAAAAACCATGAGATTGCTAAAATGGATCAAGTCTCTCAACTTTATAATGTGTCTCAACAAGTCATTTTCACAAGTTCGATCTGAAGAAGTTAATCTCTCTCCAAATTTCGAGAGAGAATTTTTTTTTTTTCGAGAGAATTTTTTCGAGAGATGGGTAGTTCGTGAGATTGAAATTTTGAGAGAGATAGAATATTGAAATTGAGTGATTTTTTCAAGGCGAAGAACAGAGAAAGAAGTAAAACTTTGAGTTGAAGATCAAAATTTTCAGGAGAATAACTCGCTTTTTTAGTGATAAAGGCAAGATTTTCGAAGTTCAAAGTTGAATTGCCATCCAAAGAGTATAATTCCGAAGTTTGATGGAATTCTTCATTTTTTTTACTTTTGTCTTCATTTATCCTCAAAAAAATTTACTAAGTGTTGTTACTTTCAGCTTGCTTTTTTGTAGAATCAAACCTTCAATAAGCTGAAAGTTAGAATTTTCAAGGAGAAAATTTAAAGAAAATCATAATTAAAAGTTTTAAAATTTATATATTTTTCTTTTCTCACAGGTTGATGATCACCCCTGGAGAATCTTTGAAGAAAGTACAGATGAAGTTCGCGAGCAAAGGAGTTCAACAAGAATCGAAGATTAACTCCAAATGGAAGAACATCACAGATACAGACCTTGGACACGTGGACTTCGAGGAATTCATAAAGAGGATGTATGGACTAAACGGACTCTTGCCAACAACAATTGCTCGCCGGATGATGCGGAATGGAATTGTTCATGCTGCTGGATTTCCTCCGGCAGTCGAGTGTGCTGAATTGATGGTCGAATGCGCTAGGCATTACAACCTAGAAGAAAGACAGATCATTGCTCCCGATGGAAGAATTTTGGCACATCTCGGAGAAGCTGCAATCCAAGAAGCATTTGACATCCCTCATTATGTCCAGACTTCATATAAGACCAAGGAAGAGGCAAGAGGAATTTTTGAAGACTGGATAGATTAGTGTGTGACCAACATCAACAAGTCGTGGTTGGAAAAGCCAAGAGCTTTTGCAAAGAAGATGCCTAAGAAGTTGCACCGGACGGACTTCAAAGAAGACTACGGTGATATAATCTTGCTTTTGAACAAAATAATGGGCAGTCCACAAGGCGCACCATTCGAAACATGGGTGTACTTTTTCATCGATGAGATCACCTTAGGAGTTAGAATGTTCAACTGGTCGAGGATGATTAGTGATAACATCCATGAGCAGTTGATGAACTTGGAGAGGACTAAATCGTTCCATATGAGTTCCTATGTTATCTATCTACTAGCAAGGGCCTATAGATATTCCGGATTAATATGCAAAGGCATTGTAGGCAATAGAGAAAATGAATTCAAAGTATATGATTGCTACCCTCAGTTGCAGTTATCTGCCAAATCTCACTTCAGAAGAGCGCATGATGCATTCCTGAAATACATCACGAGGATATTGCAAGGAGGAACGCATTAGAGGCTAACCCATGAGGCCAAGAGCCTTATCAATAGATACGGATCCTGGTACATCCAGTTTCCGAGATTCACTTATATCATAATTTAGGGATTCACTTGAAATCCGTTCAAGCTTCCAATTTATCCCACCCACAGAATGATTCTGCTAGAAGTTCTTAGACAGCTGGAAATTATCAAAATTTCCAGAGAGTGAAGAGCAAAGCAGCCGTCACTTTTCCATTCTTTATTGGAAATATGGAAGAATCTTGCTCGTCGGCATAGGCAGCTGAGGGTGCCAGGCTAGAGATGCAATTGTATCCATTCACGTCCTATCGGTCCAGAGCTAACTTTGACCCTCACCATCACATCAGCACCGTGAATGGAGTAAAGTATAAATACAAGGTAGATTTGGAAGACTACTGGGCTAATGCTGCGAATGAGTTTGATGTTAGAAAAAGGTTATGGTCCAGATTGCCTGTCAGCTTGATCAGGATAACTGAGCTCTTTCGTGTGTCAGATAAATTGGAGGATGATGACGAGTATATGTAGCCGGGTTTTGATGAGAGTCGGCCTCTTCTTCCCATAAGATGGTCAGAACCAGAGCTTTCAGACTTGACCACCTTCATGAGACTAGTCGTCAAGTAGTTGCAATGGTGGGTAGACCAGTGGATCAAAGCGCTACGGTTGAAGGGTATGCCTTTGACTTATAATTTGATGGGCGAAGCAGAATCTTACTCTTCAAATGTTGGTGCTTCCCAAGGAGATGAGCAAATCGAGAGCACCCATCCCAAGAAGAGGAAGGAGGCAAAAGGAAAGGGGATTGTAGATGAAGAACCTACCGGAAAGAAGCAGAGATCAGAACCCCTTCATTCTGCTGTGTCCGCAAACATAAATGAAATATTAGACATCGATGAGTCTTTGGGAGACATAAGGATTCCTTCTCCCATTTGTTCAGCCAGAAGACGAAGAACCTCCATCTCCCACATGCATCGAAATTCTGGAGTTCGACAATGAGGTTGACATTCTAGATAGTGGATTTGAAGAGGGAATGATTTCCGCTCTCAAAGGAATTCAGGAAATTCCAGACGCACAAGATATTCAAGAAGAACAAGACATCGAGCAACCCACTATCCTAGATTGGTTGAAGGATGTTAATGATAAATGCAGCTACAGGCGATCCTTCCAGCTCATCCCTATTTAAGGAAACATAAATTAAATGATAGCCTGTCGGCTATTTAATTTATTGTCTTATATTTATGAGGAGGCGCGAATGTCTTGAGGCCGACCTCACTTGTATTAGTTATGATTTTTCTCTTTGTGGCCGACTTGATCCTAGAAGATAATTTGCCTTATCTTGGCCGACTTGTCACTTGCTTTATTCAAGTTGTAATTTATGATTGAGGCTGACCTTGTGAGATCGCCTATAGCATTGTATATATAGAACCTCAGTTCTCTACTTTGAAGATCATCAAGAAAGTGCGAATTACATCCAAGGGCGATATACACTCAGTGCGAATTTATTATTTAGAGATTGCGAATATCATTCAAGAAGCGAATTATATAAGTCTGATTTCTGTCAAGGTGCAAACTTCTTCAAGAGTGATCTGTGAAGCGAATTCCTTCAAGAGCAGCAAGTACAGATTGCGAGTTGTTCAAGAGCAGTCTGAGAATTCCTCTAAGGCCGATTTTGGATCTGAAGGAAAGTCAGTTTGCTTTCTCTGTGCTTGCATCTTACTCAGGTGCTGTATACTGGCTTTGTGTTATCTGATCTTGTATGTTACACAGGTACTGAATATTGACCTGGTATTCGGCCTCATTGTAAAGTGAATTGTTGCCACTGATATTATAAATATAAGAGAGATCTTTGTTGCTGGGTTTTTCTCCCTCAAGAGGAGGGTTTTCCTAGGGTATCTGCTGTGTTATTGTTTCTGATTTTGAATTATTTTCTGTGCATTTAATCTGTTCACTTAAAATTTACATGGTATCAGAGCGGGTTTGAGGATCGTGATTAGATTATTGCTAATCAGCATACCTTTTGTTGCTTACTTATCTTACTCAGTCAAGATGGTGAATGGTTTGAAGGTTGAAGATAGACTTGAAGGTGCATCTAATTTCACTTCATGGAGATTTAGGATCATGCTCACCTTGCATGAAAATGATTTGGGTGAGTTCGTGGAGTCTAGCATTTCTGAACCTAAGGAGGAAGAAAAAAAAGGAGTGGCTGAAGAAAGACATCAAAGCAATGGAGATTCTGGTTGACTCTGTCAAGGATCATATTGTTCCTATCATCTCTAAGTTGAAGACAGCAAGAGATATGCTCAAGACCTTGGAAGAGATGTACAAAGTCAACAATACCAGTCGAGCTCTTGCACTAAAGCATCAATTGCATCATGTGAAGATGTCAAAGGGAGAATCTGTTACTGCATACTTCATGGGGATTTCAAATTTGAGAGATCAGCTCTCAACGATTGGGCATATGGTTGAAGACAAGGATCTGACTATGCTTGCTCTCAATGGGCTGCCTTTGTCCTGGGAATCATACATTCAGGGAATCAGTGCAAGGTCAAAATTGCCTAAGTTTGATCGCCTAAGATCTGATTGCATTCAAGAAGAATCAAGATTGATGGCAAGAGGCGTTGGTCAAAGTTCAAGGAATGAAGATATTCATGTTCTCGCCTCCCATACTTCAAAGAAGAAAGGAAAAGATGGAAGGAAAGGATTCTTCAAGAGGAATCGGGACAAGGGAAATGATGATGCTCCACCATTCAAGAAGAAGAGGGATATGTCCAAGATTCAATGCTTTAGGTGTGATAAGTTTGGGCACTTCGCCAAGTATTGTCCAACTAGACCTAAGCAGCAGGCCACCGTTGCAGATGTTGATGATGCCTCTCCTCAAAAGGATTCAAGTGAATATTTGTTCTATTCGGCATTATCAAGCAGTGTACCTTCTGACACCAACACTTGGATAATCGACAGTGGTGCTTCACGTCACATTACCGGCTTCAAGGAGCACTTATCAAGTTTGGTGGAAAAGGAGTCCTTTGAACAAGTCATCATTGGAGATGATGCTAGCTACTCCGTAAAAGGATTTGGGACCTCTACACTTCATTTGGATTCCGGCATTTCGCTTCAATTGGGTAACGTTCTTTATGTTCCCAGAATCAAGCATAATCTTATTTCTATTTCAGCTTTGGAAGATAAAGGATATCAAGTTGCCTTTTCCAAAGGAAAATTTCTAGTGTGGATGCAGAACTCTAGCTTCAAGGATGCTCAAGTAATTGGAGTTAGACATGATAACCTCTACAAGGTTTGCTCACATTCTCTTCAAGCTTTGGTTCATGACTCTTCAAGTCTTTGTGATCTTTGGCATCGGAGATTGGCTCACTTACACTTCCGAGCCCTACCTATTATGGAGAAGATGGTGACGGGCCTTCCTAAGTTCAACCAGGAGCACGAAGGCACATGCAAGGGCTGCACATTAGGTAAGAATATAAAAGCCCCTTTTCATAGTAGAGAAAATAGATCTAAGTGTATTTTAGACCTAATACATTATGATTTATGTGGTCCAATGTCTGTCCCTTCTTCGAGTGGTTTTTTGTATTATGTTCTTTTCATTGATGATCACTCTAGGAAGACTTGGATTTATTTTTTGAAATCTAAAGAATCTGAGGAAGTATTGGATAGGTTTAAAGAGTTTAAAGCCTTGGTAGAAAATATTTTTGGTAAAAGAATAAAAGTCCTTAGATTTGACAATGGTGGAGAATACACCTCTGGTAGTTTTCGAAACTTTTGTATTGATGCAGGGATTAAGAGGGAGTTCTGTGTTCCCTATAATCCTCAACAAAATGGTGTTGCAGAAAGAAAGAACAGAACGATTGTGGAAGCAGGAAAGGCCATGATCCATGATCAAGATTTGCAAACCTTCCTATGGGCAGAAGCTTCTAGGACAGCTGTGTATGTTCAGAACAGAAGTCCTCATAAGATCTTGGAGAATATGACTCCAAAAGAAGCCTTTACAGGGAAGAAGCCTGAAGTCAGTCATTTGAGGATCTTTGGTTGTCCTGTCTATGTTCATGTTCCAAAAGAAAAGAGAACCAAGCTGGAGCCTTCTGGCAAGAAGGGAATATTTGTGGGATACAGTGAAAACTCAAAAGCATACAGAATCTACATTCCAGGTCAGAAGGTAATAGAGCTCAATAGGGATGTCACATTCGAGGAAGATATTGCATTCAGGAGATCCAAAGGGATTCATATGGAGATTGATAATGAAGAGTCTCCTCAGGATATGGAAGTTGACCATACTCCTGAGATTCAGAGGGAGTCTATGGAACCAAAGGAAGATTTTGATCCAGTTGAACCCTTGGAACCTATTGATGGGCCTACTGACATTGTTATTGGGAGAAAGAGACCTCTATGGGCTAGTCGCACTATGCAAGAGGCTGAAAGCTTTGCAGCTCCTAGAGGCACATTCAGAGAAAGCAAAAGGCCACATAAGTTCTCCAGTTATGTTGCCTTGATGAGTCAGATTATAGAATCCGAGCCTACCTGTGTTGAGGAAGCATCTAGTCATCAAGTTTGGAGAGATGCTATGGCAGAGGAGTATCAGTCAATTCTTAAAAATGATGTTTGGGATATTGTTCCTAGACCCGAGGGCAAGTCTGTGGTATCTTCTAAATGGCTATTCAAGATTAAGCATGCTGCAGATGGAAGCATTGAGAAGTTCAAGGCAAGATTTGTGGCCCGTGGGTTCTCTCAGAAAGAGGGAGTTGATTACGATGAGACTTTTGCTCCTATTGCTCGCTACACTTCAGTCAGAACCATCATTGCTATTGCTGCATCCAAAGGATGGAAGATTCATCAGATGGACGTGAAGACAGCCTTTCTCAATGGAGTGATTGAGGAAGAGGTTTACATAGAGCAACCTGATGGATTTGAGATTCATGGGAAGGAGTCTCATGTTTGTGAAGAAGGCCTTGTATGGTCTTAAGCAGGCTCCTCGTGCATGGTACGAAAGGATTGATCGGTACCTATCAAGCTTGGGTTTCTTAAAGAATGATGCTGATTCAAATCTCTACTTCAAGGTAATCAATGGTGATGCATTAATTTTGGTTTTATATGTTGACGATCTGATCCTTACTGGAGAAGATCACCTGATTCTTGAATGTAAGAAGGAATTGACTTCTGAATTTGAGATGAAGGACCTTGGGCTCATGCATTACTTCCTTGGCTTAGAAGTCTGGCAGAAACCAGATGGAATGATTCTAAGTCAAGGGAAGTACACCATTGATATACTTAAGAGATTTGGCATGATGGATTGCAAATGCATGTCTACACCTATGGAGACCAATCTACATAAATTGAAGGAGGCTGCAAGCTAGTTCAGATTTGGTGGATCCTACATTGTACAGACAACTGATTGATCCTTGATGTATCTAGTTAACACTAGACCTGACATTTGCTATGCAGTGAGTGCACTTAGCCAGCTTTATGTGTGATCCGAGACGATACATCTTGTAGCAGCTAAACATATCCCGAGATACTTTGGCAAGTTGGATATGGGGTGAGATATACTTTAGATGCGCATTTGGAGTTACATGGTTTCACCGATTCGATTGGGCAGGTCACGATCGGAAAACCTCGTTGTTGCGGGTTCGCTATGATTTCGCAAGAAGCAACATTTGTAGCATTGAGTATACGAGGCGAGTACATAGCAGCTTGTATGGCAACTCGAAGTAAGTGGGCTTCGTAAGCTCCTGCAGATTGTTTGAACAATCAATGGAGCCTACTATCATTCATTGTGATAATTAGAGTTGTGTGAAGCTTTCTGTCAATCCTGTGTTTCATGACAGATCCAAGCATGTTGAGATCAAGTACCACTATATAGAGATATGGTACTCGGAAGGCTGTACAGTTGAGGTACATTAGCACTGATGAGCAGACGGCAGATATTCTCACCAAGCCTCTCGCCAGGATAAAGTTTGTGTACTTCTGAGATAAGCTTGGTATGGTGGAGAATCCAGCCTTGACTGAGTAAGAGTCTCAGTATCAGTGAGCCTTGATAATGCATCTTCTTCTGAGACGGAAGAATTTGAGGTGCAAGCCCTTTGTTAATGCATTTTCTTCTGAGACAGAAGAATTTGAGGTGCAAGCCCTTGTTAATGCATTTTCTTTTGAGACGGAAGAATTTGAGGTGAAAGCCCTTGTTTCCACCCTCTGAGCTGAGTCATGGTGGGTGTCATGTGTGAGACTCCATGACATATGTTTCACCCTCTGAGAGAGTCATGGTGAAAGTCACGTTGAGGTGACAACATCACGCAAGTGATGAACACTTGTTCTTACCATCTTATGGTTGATATCGAGACGATATCTAATATCACGATGAGGTGATATTCTTCTCTTCATTTCTGGTTTGAGATGATTTGTTTTAAGCAGTTGGAAGTTCTCTCCCTAGCTGAGAGGGAGTGTTAATGATAAATGCAGCTACATGCGATCCTTCCAGCTCATCCCTATTTAAGGAAACATAAATTAAATGATAGCCTGTCGGCTATTTAATTTATTGTCTTATATTTATGAGGAGGCGTGAATGTCTTGAGGCCGACCTCACTTGTATTAGTTATGATTTTTCTCTTTGTGGCTGACTTGATCCTAGAAGATAATTTGCCTTATCTTGGCCGCCGACTTGTCACTTGCTTTATTCAAGTTGTAATTTATGATTGAGGCCGACCTTGTGAGATCGCTTATAGCATTGTATATATAGAACCTCAGTTCTCTACTTTGAAGATCATCAAGAAAGTGCGAATTACATCCAAGGGCAATATACACTCAGTGCGAATTTATTATTTAGAGATTGCGAATATCATTCAAGAAGCGAATTATATAAGTCTGATTTCTGTCAAGGTGCGAACTTCTTCAAGAGCGATCTATGAAGCGAATTCCTTCAAGAGCAGCAAGTACAGATTGCGAGTTGTTCAAGAGCAGTCTGAGAATTCCTCTAAGGCCGATTTTGGATCTGAAGGAAAGTCAGTTTGCTTTCTCTGTGCTTGCATCTTACTCAGGTGCTGTATACTAGCTTTGTCTTATCTGATCTTGTATGTTACACAGGCACTGAATATTGACCTGGTATTCGGCCTCATTGTAAAGTGAATTGTTGCCACTGATATTATAAATATAAGAGAGATCTTTGTTGCTAGGTTTTTCTCCCTCAAGAGGAGGGTTTTCCCAGGGTATCTGCTGTGTTATTGTTTCTGATTTTGAATTATTTTCTGTGCATTTAATCTGTTCACTTAAAATTTACAAAGGAAAGATTGAAAATAAAAGAACAAGAAGTCCTAGAAGAAGATGACATGGCCGATTTCTTAGCCAGATTGGAAGCAGTTAGTGCAAGGAAGCCTGCCAAAACATTCTCCACTATCCAAAGAGATGAAGCCGGCCATCATACAGTACAAATTGCTGTACCGACAGTTGATAAGACAAGGGAGGATATTACTCCTTAGGAATATGACATCACCACTGTCGACTTGGGCCCAACCACGAAAGGACAGGAAGTGGAAGACCTAGATAATTCAGTTGCTACTATCAAAGCAAGGCTAGAAAAAGAGGTAGCAAAGAAGAGGGAATACAAATGAGAGTTTGAACGACTAAAATAGTATATCCAGCATTTATCCAAGCCTCTCGATCAAACTAGCTCAGTGGCTCCTCCATTGATGAACACTTCCCAAGAGACTTTCGAAGAGGAGAAGACTATAGCCAAGGAGACCAAAGAATTGATACTTAGCAAAAGTGAAGAAGTGGCTGGATTTGCCAAAAAACTGACATTGGCATATGGGCAGACTTCCTCTTTGCTCTCAAGAACTGTAACTTTGGTAGAAGCATGGGACAATTCTCAGGATATCCAGGATAGGATTATTCCATGCCTCAAGGTGTTGAAAGGAGTTCCGAAGCAGGAACTAATCGATGGGAATGTTATTGTAGCAGGCGCTGTGTATGACTTCAACAACTGGTACATGGCATTGATTACACAGAATAAAGCCTTAGAAAAGGTGAACGCTGACACCATCAGAGTTGAAGAGAGGACGAAGGAAATCTGGGAGAAGATTCTATCTGTAGCTACAGATGCACTTGAGAAGGACATTGTTCAGGCAAATAATATGTAGCTTGAAAACTTGAAGCACAAAGTTCAAGAAATCTTCTTTGCCACCACTGGGCCGATTTTCAAGCAAAATTTGACTAAGGCTGCCGAATTCTTGTCCATCCTACATGCCTTCCAGTGATAGGAATCAGAATGGGAAATTGTTTTTGTAGAATGCTTAGACGATTTGGACCTTTTGGAATACAAGGTCAGCATGCTGCCACTTGTCACGATCGAGGAGGTCAACACGATAGTTTCCAGATTCGTCCAGTACAATGCCACTCGATAGGATAAGGATGCGCCCCCACAAAGATAGCTCCTCACACAAGTTCGCTCATTGTTTGCTTGTTCTTAACTGATTGTATTTTGGGAAACCCTAATTAGGGTTACCATCTTTTAATCTCTGCCATTGATCTTGAATTAATCTTGACCGATTATTTCAGTTCTGAAACTCTATATAACCTCTTGTTTTCCCATTTCATTAGAATGGGAGAGAGACTTATGAAATTGTTGCTTAAGACTACTTTGAGAATAAAGTTCATATTGCATGAGTTGCTTTGAATTCTTCTATTTTCAAATGGTTGCATGGTTCCATATTTTTCTTCCATATAGAATAGATTAAAGTAGTATTTGATTTGAATGCAAGTTAGATGAATGATAGATTGATAGTATAGATTGGTGGAACTTTCACTCATACTTTCTTTGGATGGATGATTTCCTTTCAATGCGTAAAGTTAGATTGAGCTGATAGCGTGGATGCTTCAATTGCTTACTTTGAATGATATTGTTCTCTTGATGCTATCATTCTTGGTAAGAAAATCTTAAGCACAAATCCCAGAAGATTGCACTTGCTTTGTGTAGTTGTCATTTTCCTGGCGAAACAAAGTCTCTTTCCTTAGTTTCATCTAATCTTACCGTCTCTTGATTTCATAGGATTAGTATAGGACTTCTAAACCCTCATCCCTTTTTCCTTTTTTTAAAAATCTCCAAAATCAAAAAATCCCAAAAATAATAGAGCATTCAATGTCAAATCAACCTAAGTCCTTACTTTTGAGCTATTTGCTGACAAAGGTCCCTTTGTGATACCAGCATATCACATCATCCATTGAGCTTATCCATACTTGACTTACGAAACATTGGAATTGCCGTATGATCTTTCTTGCAATCTTACCATACGAGGTAGTTTTTCAAGAGAGGATAGAGCGTCTTTGGACTCTTTATTCTAGAGTGTTCGGTGTATCATAGAACACGCATCAATAGGTTGATCATAAGTTTAGTTAATGAATGAAGTGGTTAGGAAGTTACCAATGTTAGTTTTGTACTTTGACCACTTAATCACCAATTTCCATTATATAAAAACATTTTAAAATCAATGGAAAGGATCATGGAAAAAGTGGACTCAAACCAGCCACTCTTTTTCATTTTTCATATGTGTTTTGTTCTTGGAGGCATGATGTAGCATTTCAACCCCTTTAACTTCTATAGGCAGGATTGATCACTAATCAAGGCAGGATTGATCACTAATCAATACTATTCATAGTAGCATTATACTCCAAAAATTTATGATTAACGCCAAGTACTCACCACCTGCATTTTCCTTGCCATCCCCCAAGTTTTTCAAAAAGTGGTTCTCAATTTTTTTTTGACATGTATCTTTCCTTTTTTGGCAGAAAAAAGTAAAACATGAGAAGACTGGAGATTTTCAGTTTAGGGTCAAGTCTAGGGCATTCTAACTTTTCAACAGTAGATTAATTTGTGCGTTAAAATTTTAAACTCTAACGAGGGTTTTTCTTTCAGCTATATCCTAATTAGGGTTTGGTATAAAACACTTGTTTCCCTAAAATTAATACCTACTATTTTAGAACCAACCTTTATAATTTTTACATAAACCATCTTGGGTAAAAGTATAGCAAGTGTTTTTTAAAAATCCTACTTGGTTTTTATAATTGGACTTTTTTTAATGTATGTTTATTTCTAAGCACTATGCACTATCTATGACATGAAATAACAAAATAAAATTTTTCTCTATTTTTATGATTATAATATTAATATTTTAGCTACCTGAGTTTTTCAAGAGTTTTTCTAGTTTTAACTTTTAAGCCTAGGCAAATTCCATTTACATTTTTGCCACACAGTGTCAATGCCATGTAAATGAAATGCTACTACGATACTACCAATCATCCCTCTGTTTGGTGACTCCAAGCCAATGCTGTTGCAATCAGTTCATATGAGGGTGAAGATCACATGGTTTGTTTTGTGTCTTGTCAGTTTAGTCCATAAAGAAAGGAGACCAAGCTGCTAGAGAGCATGCCTGACAATTAAACATAGTTAAGGTAGGTGTTCTTCTTATTAGGATTAGCATTGCCCTTGCATGCCAAGGTTGTAGTGTATCTCAATTGAAATAGAAATGGAATTTTGTGTGCATCTATCTTCATAGCCATCTTGTATTCATTTATACAAGTTAATGAAATTGAAGCTTCAATTGAATTTTCTAATTGTGCTTCTTATTGAGCTTGCATGCTCTGAAATTGGCTTTTTGTTGATATTTGTTCAATTGATTGTTGACCATGCCATGAATAAGCCTCACAATATATGCGAAGTAAGAAATTCAGGTTCAGATTTGGCTTCTCAATTTCTGGTTCACAGGCTTGGTGGTTAAGATGCAGGCTGCTAATGTCTACACTAATTGTGAGATAAAGAGCAATAATCTCATTAATCCTAGTTTTTGGTAGGAACGAGAGATGGAAAAATGTGGGTAACCGGATGTTGCTGGAAGTTCATTGCAAGAGAGCATTGAGGTTGCTCATTTGCATCACTGAATTTATCTTTCTAGGGACTTTGGTTAGAAACCTCAGAAATTCTTGACTGTGGATTCATCCAAATTCTTCTCATTATTATTTTACCTAGGTAATTTCTTATTACATCCTATTTATGGTCCCAACTCAAATCAAGCTTATGAAACAAAGAACATTTAATAGTATGCTGAGGTGAAAGGAAGCAAGAAGTGCAGGATATGCTTCCTATGCTAATCTATGAGAGGAAATATGTGTGAAAGTTAAATTGATCATACAGTTACAAGGAAATAAACACAAAAGGAATATTAACATAGTGATTTAGGTGGGGAAAACCCTTTTGGGAGAAAACTCCACACTCAAAAAAGCAACTCAATGTGTTATTCAATAATCATGGTTACAATACACTTGTAGAGTTTAAGCCTTTATAGGGGTATCACCAACAAGAGATTGGAAGTAATTTTGGCAGCATAACAATACCTACAAAATTCACTATATAACCTCCATCTTAAGCACCCAATAAACAGGAGAAACAATACATGAAACCTTAAAATGGTAATTAGAAAACAATAAGCTAAAACTACCCAAAATGTGTGTGCCCAAATCTGTAGTCAAAATCCAACGCCCAAATCTGAAGATGAGTGTTGGTTAAATACTCACCAACTTGGGCAATGCATTTTGGCTCCATTATCTCCATTTAAAGATGCTTTATGATGTGTCATAACATGCTTGACAAATTGGTCAAGTGTAACTACAACTCTTTTATGTGTCATAGATGCTCTTACATTTTTGATGGGGAGGGTCCAAATTTTGAAGGCCATAAATTTTGATCCAGGAAGCCAATCAAGTCCTTTTTTCTTTGAAGATCTCAGAGAGGTCCATGCCATCATAACAAGTTTACTCTGGTAAAGGCCCATTTCAACATTTATTTAGGGCCAAAATTGACTTCTAGAGCCCTTCAAGTTGCATTTTTGTGTTTTATAGCTTGAGAATTGCATTTTTTTGTTCTTAACATTATGATGCAAGGTTGAGACACCTTTCCCAACAAGAAGTGCATATAGGCAGTAAAAAGCAAAATACTATAAATATCAATAGGATACTTGGTCAAGGGGCCAAGGTGATCTCTACTATTACTGTTTACATATTGAAGTGCAAAATAAAACTTAAGAAAGCAATGTAGAAAACTATAAAACTTCCAAAACTCTGGGAAGTGTGATGAAGCCCCATCTGCTATCTTTACTCTTTAACTCATAGTGTTGAGACTCGGTGAGGACTCATGGATCCAAGTCTGAGTCATGCTTGGTGAGTCTGCAGTCTTGATGGCAGACTTGGTTGACTGTGACAGCCAAGACTTACGAGTCTTCCAAAACTCACAACTCTCAGCTGTCAGATTCAACTGAGTCTATGAAAAAAGAAAAATCAATTTGAGAAAAAGAAAAAGCAGGTATACATTTGGACATGTCCCTCAGGTTTTTCTGGCTGTCCCTGTACCTGTCACATTTTGGGGATGCAGGAGTGTGTTGGAAAGTATCCCTGGGCTATCCCCGATTTTGCTTGCTGGTCTGGAAATGTCCTGAAAATGGCACTCAACCATCTGGAAATGGCTGGGGATGGATGATTTTATCCAAGACAGTCAGTGATGTCAATGGCGTCCCTTGACCATCTTGGGAATGACCAGCTGTTCCTGGACGACAGGAGCATTTGAAAAAAAAGCACAATTGAAAAAACTAGAATCTGGAAACAGAGCTGGAAATGGCTGAAACTCGAAACAGCATATTTTGCCTGTGGGGACTGGAAAGAGTTGAATGTATTGCAAGGATTTGACTATTGTGCTGCTCATAGTGGAGCTTGTGACACTGTTGAAGGTAGTCTGCATATCTCTGAGGATGGTATCTAATTGTGCTAGTATGCTCTCTTCATTTTGTTTGAAGCTGTTGGTCAGATAAGGATATTTCTCAATTTGCCACAAGGAGCTATAGACAGTTTGGCCTTGAGGTCTGTCATGTTGGCAGACAGAACTGGTATAATTTGATTTGAACCAATTTTGTATAGGGCTATGGTATGCTCAACTGACTTTTCTGTATCGAGCCATTCCCATGCATACAAGATTCTAAGTATCAGGAAGCAGAAAGGCGTATTTTGTCCTTTAGTTAACTGTGACGTTCTTTTTCAGTCTATTTATCATTCATATTTTTTGGCAGCAGGGGACATGCTGTCCAGCTACGATTTACCGATAAAGTATCATGTTTGATTATCCTTTTTTCACGATTAGAACAAACGTAATAATCTCGAGATTGATCATTGAGATAAAAACATTAGAATGTTGACATATATATGAATTATAGACACGTGCACACACAATATAGTTTTTAGATTTTCCAATTTTTTGTTTGTTTGTTTGTTTGTTTCCTTTTTATTGTATATGGACATTGACAATGAAAACTCAAATGATTAGACATTGAATTTTTTATTATTTTATATGTCAACTCCCAGGTGAATTCTCAATTTAGCTCTTCTGTTTTTAATAATATGGTTATGGAATGAATACAGTGAATGCCTTGTCATATAAATGACTGAGATGTCCTCAATTTTAAAAATTTCCTAATTTTTTAATTGCCATCCCCTAAAACAGGCCCCTGACCTCTGCTGTCCCTGAAATGTGTTCCCATGTTTCGTGCCATCCCCATCCTGGAAAATAAAAACCATTAAAAACATTTATTGGTATTTAACATATCATTTTAATTGCTGAGTTTTGGTAGAGTTTTTCCATTGAGTCCAAGTCCAAGTCCTAGTCACCAAACAGCTTGCCTAATTTTTGCCGAGTCCAAGTCTCAACATTATACTTTAACCATCATGTTATGCTTTTATGTTTCCATTTAACATTTGCAGGGAAGTGTCAGGTCTGCCAGTGCCATAGTATGTTGAAGAAGTTGAGTAGCTTGATGCCTGCTGATGTTTTGTAGTTATTTAAAGATTCAATCCAGAGCATGATTAATGTCAAACGGATCTTCATTAAAATTCTCTTTTTATTATGCATTGAAGATGTAATTCTAATGCTTTTGACGATGTATGTGACTTTCCCCTCTTTATTGTATTGGAATTGCCCACAAAAATTTCAAATTCAAGAGTAAAGTTAACCTCCTGTCATACTGGCTTCTGAAGTTACGTCATCATCATAAAATTTGTTTTCATTAAAAAATAAAAATAATTCAGATATTCCAACTAAGAATTGTGCAAATGTAAACCAGATAACAGCATTGAAGTAGAATAGAAATATCATATGGAGAGAATTTTGGCATTGTATTGTATGTTTCTTGAGGTCATATTGTTATGAAAAGTTCAGGTTACCAAAATGTGGCAAGTCTGTCACAAACATGGAGGTTAAATTCAGTCACTGTTGTAGCTCGTCAAGTTATGTTGGAGTATTTTCTGCTATTTGTATATACAGTGAATGTGGGAGAATTCAGCTGCTCACATGCTCTGAAAATGCAATGCAGAATCTTAAGGCGGGGCGGTAGATTCCTTTGTTTGGAGTTGAGCCATGTTGACACACCTGGTTTCCGACAACTGTAAGACAATTGAATTTTCTTCTCAAAACTGAAAACAAGTGAAATTGCAAATGCTCAGAAGTGGATGCTTAAAATTAACCGAGTCATTTGATGGATGTTTTCATCTTTCTTATTGCATTACCTTTCATCTAGAGTCTAAGTTATGCTTACTTTCAATGCAACCTATAAATTTTAGAGTCTATGACATTTCTAATTGGTTGATGTTAACGGACTGTGCTCATTGGAGAAAGCAAATCATTGTTTGTGTTTGTTGCAGTTATGATTTTTATTCCTTTTCAGTAATTCCATCTCTGGGGGAAATTGTTGCTGGGGACCGTATGTCATACCAGTATTTAGTTGAGAGCATCCGCCGGTTTCCATCTCAGGTTCATATGTTTTATGAGTATATTGCAACACTGTTTGCTCACTTGCACATTGCATATTCTCATTTTGTTGATGATAGTTAACAAGCTTGTATTATGTGTAGGAGAAATTTGCTGCAATGATTAAGGAGGCAGGCTTTGAGAAAGTTGAGTATGAGAACCTTGCAGGCGGAGTGGTTGCTATTCATTCTGGCTTTAAGTTATAATAAATATACATTGACCTTGTTATAAATTTTGTTGAGCAATTAGAGCAATTAATATTGTATCCTATGTGAATAATCAGCAAATTGCAGTATACACTGCTGTTTGAGAATGAAAAGATACTATCTAATCTCAATCACCGAGCCAAGGTTTTCATATATTAGTACCTACTTTAGTAGAGTTGTTTTCTTTGGTGAGAAGCATGCATATTAAATTGATTTAAGGAATCGAATCTTAATTTTCGAAGAAGCCTTCATATAGAATTAGTCACTTTGAGGGACTCGAATGGAACGTCCAACAAGAGTTCTTTGTATGTCATTCATTTGACTTTAGTAAGGCATCAGTGTCAGTACTCTCATTAACTTTGGCTATGTTAGATGTCAAGGGTTCATGCAAACCCACCAGCAAGGATGACATCCCCAATTGTTATTAAGAAGAAATCAATTAGGAAAATAAACGTCTTAGATAAACTGCGAAACTTTTATCTAGCCTAATGAAAGAGAAAAAAAGGAAATGATTAGATAAGATTATTAGATTAACTATTTTACAGAAACAAAAGTAGTTACAAGTGATGTCTTGGCATGGATATCAAGTTTTAGGGGAAATCAAAGAAGTAATCCGCTTGGGAGTGAAACCCAAGTACACCGAGGGTGTGTATTTACAAGGTTGGGAAGAGCAGTCTAAATTTGTCCAAAACTTATGTGGATATTATATGCAACTTGTAAGGTGATCATAAGGATGGCACCTATTTGGAATTTGAAAGATTAAGGCCATAAAAAACTGTATAGAACGATCCGTGCCACCAAATTTTTAGAGGAAGACAATCCAGTAAAGGTTGGGAATATAATGATAGTTATCTCTGAAGAATGGAAGAAACAATTCTAGTAAGATTAAATGAATTAAATAAAATGTGAATATGTCAAACTCATATCAACAGCATACAGCATGAACAGTAGAACTTAACAGAGTCGGGAAACATTGTATAAGTTCTCACGGTACTCTTGTCTAGAAGATTCAGTGCCTATTCAAGAGAAATATATCACACAATGGAAGCTTCAAAAGATGCATGAGAACAAATAGTTTCATAGCAAGATGAGTAGACATGGAAAGAGAGAACAGGAGATTAGTTCCTTTTCGCTTTTGAAAATAATGGTTTTGAGACAAGATGAATCACGTACATAAAGATTTATTTAACCGAGTAGAAGAATCGGAGAATCCTTAATTTTAGCTTAGATAGGTTTATTTCCACTACTAGCATTACTAAATGGAACGTATGTAGAAAACTACATCATACTACTTTTTTTTTTTCGTGCATTTGTTAAAAAAAATATCTTAAAATTTATTTTTTACAATTTTACTGGTTGAAATTTTTGAGATCTTATTGAAGAAGTTATTCTAGTATAAATCAAGAAGGAAAAATAACCATATTGATCCCTAAATGAGAAGAAAAAATAATCATAAAAAATCCTACTTCACAAATAGGATATACACATTTAAATAATATTTATAATTTATCATGTCACCATTTAAATTTTGATTGTAATTATTTTTATTTATTTCTAAATGATATAGGATTATTTTTTTAATTTCTTACAAACATAATATAATACTTACAACTTATTTAATTTTAAGATCATATATATATATATATATTTATTTCAATTCTATTTTTATATTATTTATCATTAAGAATTTTTTGTATTATAAATTATATCAATATTTTTTTTCATATTTTTAGAATTTACTAATAATAATTATTTTATTTTGAATTGTTTTTTTTTTGGGAGTTATTTTTAATATAAATATTTTAAATATATATATATATATCTAAGATATAAATAGCTATTTTATTTATTGAAGAATATTTTCTTCTTATAATCTACTTTAAAACAATTTTTTTTACTTAAAAATATTTTATTTTATTTTAAAACTAGTGAAAAATTATTTTATTTTATTTTCCATCAAACTCAAGATCAACCAATCAAATTACAAAGGTTTTTGAAAAAAAATCATTTCCTCATAAATATTTAACAAATAATAATTCTAATAAGCAAACTCAACTTTAGCTATGTCAGTCATAATTGCCTCTAGTATGAATCAAACTAGGATACATTCAACTTACACAACACAATTATTGTCATACCTTTAAATTATTGTTATGATTCATCCATCAACTACACAAGTACTTGTATTACAATCCTATAAAAATAGGTACTTGTCATTGTACGACTACAATACATATGACTTGCAAAAATCTATTATTTTAAACTATTATATGACTTACCTCTAAATTGGTATTTCACAAATAATTTATCAACTACCCAACAAATATAATTATTGCAATACTAAATAAGCAAGTACTTGCCATTATGTGACATTTGTTTATTTAAGAGTTATTTTATATTATTTTAGGATTATTTAGAAAATATTATATTTTATTTATTTTGGTTATAAAGAGTTATTTCATTTCCTTTTTATTTATTTAATAAGTTATTTTATTTACTTAAAAGAGTTATTTTATAGTCATAGGTTTTAAAAAAATATATGTCCGTCATGTTTTAGTTTATGTACATGATCATGACATAATGTTCTATGTCTTGTTGGCAATGTAAAATGCTCCTTAGTATAAATTCTCTTTTCTTTTGTATTGATTTATACATTTTGTTATTCTTTTTAAAACCAATTTTACTTTTTGTCACTCGTATTTTGTTGTCTTACAATATTTCTAACATTCATAAATGTATTTTCATAAAAGACATCCATTGACAATTATTTTACAAAATACCTTTGTTCTAGAACTTTGAATGTATTTATTTTCATTTGCTTTAATATTTTGCCAAATCAATAATCTTTCTAATTTCACTCTTTCCTCTCCCTTTTCTTATTTTATCTATCTTCCTTTATCCCCTTACTTAATTCACTTCTCGTCACATTCATCTTCTCTACACAAACATTCTAGCTTTCTATGCATTACATTATTACTAGCCTCTCTTCTTTTTATTTACCCAAACCCTCATAACTAGTTACCTCATTAATACTTTATTTCATTGAATCCCATTCGTTTCCTTTTTAGTTCCCATCGTCTTTATTCCAATTTTTTCGTTCTCTCTCTCTTATTCTTCACATTCTCTTCACTTACAACAAATGATTGTCTTATCCTAGTTGTATTTCTCTCTTCCATGGAAACAAAACATTTTTCCATTGTGGATAATGTCTGCATTAAAAATATATATTTTAATTTTTTTTATATCAAAGAAGTTTATAAATATGGTTTGTGTGAGCAAATGATTACAACTGAAGTTAATAATTAGCTCCTTATACGTATTATTGAGATTAATACTTAGTTTCTTATGAACATTAATGAGACCAATACTAAGCACATTATAAGCATTAATAAGATCAAAACTTAGCTCCTCTTGAGCATTAACATTAGATAACAATTTAGATTAGAATATCATTGATTAGGGTTTTTGTATATTACTATTGTTTTAACTCCATAGAACACCAACAACTTGAATTTTAATTTCAATAAGATTTATTGCAATAGATAATAAACTTAATAGAATATGTAGAAATGAAGTTTAAACTCTTGCAAAATGAACAATCAACATAGCAACTTGCAATAACTGATTACTCTATTATAACAAAAAATGCATTTAAAGTCAATTCAGTTTATCACCATTTTTGGGAATAACAACAATAATATTATCAAGAAATATGATGAATCTATATTCAATGGTGTTATAGGAGCTACCTTAGAATTATAAACCCTAGGTGCTAAGAGAGCCACCTAAAATTCAAACAAATATGTGTTGTAAGAGTTTCTTGAACATCAATTTAGTGAAGCTCAATCACAAACTATGTGTGGAATTGCCCAGGACTAGTTTAGGGGTTTTGTCCACTAACTAGTTATGGAGATTAGGGAGCTTTTGTCCTCCAATATCTAATGATAGATAAACAAGGCGTCCATTCTATTCTAGTAAAATTAATGGATAAACAAGCATGCCTTGTCTTGAATAAATATGGAAATTTAAAATTATTCTAGCTTCCCTCCAAAATGCACCCACACACAATCCTTGGCCAACACCATCATTTTGAAAATAACTAGTTTGTTACATAACATGTGTAGCCCCAACAATTTGGGTGCCCAATTTAAACACTTAAATTTCCCTATGTTACTTTCCCTAAGCCCATGGGAAATGAAGAATGGGCTTATAGGTCCATCCAAAATATTAGGGGTAAAGGAGACATGACATAGATATCTAAACTAGAAGCCAATAATAAAGTACTAAGAGTTAGAACTTAGAAATTCACATTAGATAGTACATCCACACTAGATGCCAATAATGGAAGATCAATAGTCACAACTTACAATTCCACATTAGACGTCATTTTGGGGATTTAAACTTGGGTCTCCACAATGAGAACCCAATGTTTAAACTAATTGAACTTAATCTATTGAACTTTTAAAACACTTTAAAAAATTTGGACCTACTCATTTATCTAGACATGCAATTACATAAGCAAAGGAAAATGGTTTATACATTCATGAGCCACTCATCTATCTCTTGTGAAGCTTTTTTGGACAATTCTACATGTGAAATTTCCAAATAAGGTTCTGTAAGTATGACACTGTAGGGAGATATCATTATTTCTATAGTTTCTACTTCCTTGTCCCCTTCTCTATCACCTTCCTCTATGGGTTCTTTTTTAGAAGGATTTATTTTGTGTATTCTTTCTCTTTCTTGTAGAAGTCTTGGCTTCCACTCCTTTCCTTGCTATTATATGTAAGCCCAAAGACTTCCATTGGAAAATAGAGGGCCATGAAGGATCATATTCTATATCTGGCTAAAACTTGTTTGTTGCAACTAAAAGTATCTATGTATAAATTGAAGCAAAAAATTATACAATTCCATTTTGTGTCATAATTTTTTTTGTATTTTAAAATAAAAACTCTTGAATTCGTATTCATAATATTTCTTCTTCCTTATAAATTTATCCCTTACTGAGCTCAACCATGTATTCAATCATTAAAATAGTGATATTCATACCCCATGTAGCCCCCCATTAACCTGATCTTAATAAGCTCTAGGATGCCCTTCCATTCATCATTTGCTGGATAATTCTTTTGCATGCCTCTATTTCCCTTCAAACATTTGCTTGTTTCTATTTTGTGAGATTGTGTTTGCAAAGTATTTGGATGGTTGCTTTTTTTGGCTTTGACTAGCATGCGTTGTAGGTTTCAATATTGCAATTCCCAAGCATGGGACCCTAAATACTCAACAAAAATCACTAGTAGTATATGTAAGGGTCATTGTAGAGTCCATATATTGCATAATAGATTTTTGCTCTTTTTTATTGGTTAGCTATTGTTAAAACCAAGGTGAAGCTAAGCTGCAATATTAACTTATGTATGTGAATACAGATTTGAAAATAAGATTACCAAATCAAATTATATGTATGTGATTGCACATTCATCACAATAGAAAAATCAACAAACAAATATGACACCAAATTTACGTGGAGAAACCCTTTCGGGAGAAAACTTCACACGAGAAAAAAGGGAAAGTAGATTATTAATCTTCACAAGAGATACATTTTAATATGCACTTCCTTGCTGATTTCTGACAACTCAAATGCTTCCATACACCTACAAATAACACAACATGAAACTATCATCTCATGGCTCCAATATATAGAACTTGTGGGAGGCAAAACCACAATGGTAAACCGAAACAAGATGTGCCAAAACCACTTGCCAAAAACCACACGTGTTTCTTGGAAGACCAAGCTTGTCATGATAAAGCATTAATTAAAATGTACAAGGCTTCAACATGGGCATCTAACCCATAACCTCTTCATCTTTTTCCTTTCAGGATGCTCTAGTGACTTTTTAGCTTCCAAATGGAACACCAATGAACACCTATTTTCCTCCAAACATGGGCACCCCACTCAAGACCTTTCACATTCCCAATGTGGATGCCTAGGAGGGATATTTTGTCCTCTAGTGATGTGCAACCTCCACCAACATTGAATTCCCTCTTGAAAATATAATTACAATATGTCAATATTAAATTAATTTCTCTCATGTCCCCTAGGACACTTTCCAAGAAACATGGAGATATGAATGACAAGTTTGTAAGGTTAATGTCACCTAAACTAACATTCACCCACTTGACATTATACATTGCAATTACATCCAAGAGATACAAATAATAAATCAAGTACAATGATCAAGACCCATGGCCTTCCTGCACCAAGAGAACTTATCCATGGCCACTATCTTCTTAAGAGAATCTGCAACATTATCTAAAGTGTCAACCTTATCAATCAATACATTACCATTCTAAGCCATTTCTTGCAAAAAATGATACTAAGCATTAACATGATTAGTACTAGCATGATACATAGGGTTTTTGGCCAAACACACAACACTTTGAATTTCACATCCAATCCTCACTATCATGCAATCAAAACCAATGCCATTACCAAGTCTTTGTAACCATACCACCTCCTTAAAGACATGTGTAGTAGCCATACACTTTGCTTTAGTGGTGAAAAATGCAACTGTAGGCTGCCTTTGACTCATCCAACTCACTACACCTCCAAACAAAGTAAATACATAGCCACTAGTGGATATTTGACTATCCAAGTCACCTGCCTAATATGCATCAACAAAACCCTATATGTCCAATGACTTGATCACATAATCAATACCATGATAAACCAAATAGTAACATGAAGTACACACAAATATCTAAACACCCTCTTAACAAAAGCCCAATGTTCTCTACCAAGGTTAGACATAAACCTGCTTAGAACTCCCACTACTTGGGCTATATCTGGTCTAGTGAAATCCATTGCATACATTAAATTACCAATTACACTAGCATAAGGAACCTTAGATATATCTTCAAAACCATCATAAGAATTAGGACACTAATCTCAACTTAGTACTGACCAGAAATATAATATTAACTAGCTTACAGTCATGCATATTAGACCTTCACAAAATGATATCAACATACTTATTCTTGACTTAATAAAAGATTTCTATGAATCCAATCTCTACTCATTTCCATCCCAAGAATATATTTTATAACTCGTAAGTCCATATCAAATGTGCTAGAAAGTTGTGTTTTAGCTCCCTAATCATCACCTTACTATTACCCATGAACAACATATCATCAACATACAAGAAAATAATTAGAATTTGATCATTATTAACCTTAATACAAAAATAATGATCCTCCTTGCTCCTCAAAAAACCCAAATTCAATGAAAAAACATCAAACTTCTAGTACCACATCTTGGGTGATTGTTTCAAACCATACAAAGATATCTTCAACCTACAAACCAATTGTTTTCTTCCTTTCACAATAAACCCGTCAGGGTATCGCATATAAATTTCTTCATCAAGATACCCATGCAAGAAATAAATTTTAACATCCATTTTCTCTATCTCAATATCACAAATAGCCGCAATAGATAATAGGAATCTAATAGAAGTTAATTTAGTAACAGGAGATAAAATTTCACCAAAATCAACTCCCTCTCTTTGGGAGTAGCCCTTAACCACTAATCTAGCCTTGCACCACTCTAATCGATTGTTTGCATGATTTTTTTTAAAATACACATTTGCAACTAGTGGGCTTCCTTCCTTTGGGAAAACTAACAAGATCCCATGTGTCACAACTATTTAGAGCTATCATCTCCTCCTACATGGCCTACAACCAAGACTCACTTTCCTCCAAAGAGAGAGCCTCACTAAAAGGTCTAGGTTCATCGTCAGTACTCAATAAAACAAAACACAATGGAAATTTGATGGGCTATACTTGTCAACTAGATTTCGTTGCCTTGTGGATCTTCTCAAGGTAGGAGTAATGTACTCTACCCGTTCTTTTATGTGCTCATCCTACACATCCTTTGAACTAACTGGACCCTCTTCTTCTCCATCCTTAGATCCATTTGATTGTTCTTCCACATGTGCATCTTCGTGCTTCTCAATCTTTGTCTCGAAGTGCACTTTCTTTGTCTTATCTTTTTCCTTTGGTCGTTCTCTTGAGTAGGCTCTAAATTCCTTGAAAATCACATCTCTAGAAAATATTATTTTACGGGTTAGAGGATTCCAAAGCTTATAACCTTTTACATTCTCGCCGTAACCAATAAAGATGCATTTTTTTGCTTTTGGATCCAATTTAGATCGGTTCTCTTGAGACACATGAACAAAAGCATCACAACCAAAGACCCTTAAGTGTGAAACAAAAGGCTTTCTACCTATCCACACTTCATAATGAGTTTTATCAACAAGAGTTGAAGAAGGAGATCTATTAATCAAATAACAAGTAGTACCAACCAATTTTTCCCAAGAGAATCTATCAAGCTTAGCACCACTCAACATGCTCCTAGCTCTTTCCATTAAGATTCAGTTCATTCTTTCTGCTACCCCATTTTGTTGGGGAGTATAAGAAATATTTTTCTAAGAAATACCTGCATGCTTACAAAATTCATCAAATTCATTGGAACAATATTCAACCCCATTGTCAAAGCTCAACACTTTTATCTTATAATTTCTTTTCTTTTCAACTAAGGCCTTAAGTTCCTTAAACTTAGTGAAAACCTCAGATTTAGAATGCATACAATAAATCCAAGTGTATCTTGAGACATCATTAATAAAAGAGGCACAACACCAAGATTTACCCATAGAGTCAACATCCATTGGTCCACATACATTTGAATGAATGACCTCTAATAATCTCTTTGCTTTATTAATTCCACTAGAAAATGATGATCTATTTTATTTACCAAACACACAATGTTCACAAAAATATTTTTTTACAACAAAATAATTAGAAATATTGTCAACCAAATTCTTATATATAATAGTCTTAAGTCCCTTTTCACCAATGTGACCCAATCTATGGTGCCATAACATACAGGCATTTTTATTGTTAGTTATATTGGTAGAGTTACATAAAGTGGAGGCATTTATCCAAAAAAAAGTTCCTATCTGAGATCCTTTAGCTATCACCAAACTCCCTTTTACCAAATTGCAACCAAACTTATCAAATATCACATGCATTCTAGAATCATTCAACTTGGACATTGAAAGTAAATTTCTTGCAAGTCCTGGAATATGCAAAACATTATCAAGGGTTTTAATCCTCCCATCACTAAAACACAACTTTACCTTTGTCTTACCAAAAATATTCTTTGTGTTATTATCACCAAGCATAACATCTCCCCCATCATATGCTTATAAACCACTCCTTGTGAGGAGTCATGCGGTAGGAGTAACTTGAATCAATAAGCCAAGTATCATCATTAATAGTGTTAGCTAAAATAAACAAAGCATCAAAATTATCATTGAAATACTTTTCCATGGAGCAATCAAAATTAATTTTCTTATTCTTACACTCCTTCACATGCCCTCTTTCACCAAAATTCTAACACTTTACTATGCTCTTTCTAGGGTTTTAGAACGTCCTTTAGACTTATCTCTCTTTTTTATCCCATTTAGGACCTTTCTCTTTGAACCTACCTTGCACATGCAAGGCATCTTGGGAGCCAAAATTCATAGACTTTCTCCTCATCTCCTCTGAAAGATATGAAAATTATGTTGTCCATCTTTGTCTCTGCATTATCACTACTTATTGCAATAATTATATTTTCCCACTTGATTCGGGTAAAGAACAAAGAAACAAGACACATTCATCTTCATCTTCTAATTTAGCATCTACTAATACATGATGACTTATAATATGATTAAAACCATTTAAATGATTCACATTGGAGTCAACATCTTTCATTTTAAAAGAATATAATCATCTTTTGAGATATAACTTATTAGAAAAAACTTTTAGTTTGATATATATCACCTATCCTTTTCCCCAACTTATATGCGGTGTATTTTGTGGAGAAATTCAAAAGGAAAGAATCTTGAAGAGGTTCATTTTCTGATAGGAGGATACATGAAGATATAAAATTTACAACATATGTCAACAATACACTCTACTGCTTGAGGTGTTAAAGCTCATTTGACTCTTCTTTTTCAAACTTCACTTCACCAATCCATACTCACACACCATCACTCACTCACTCAATCCACTTGCAATTGATTTGTTCTTTCATTTATATCCTTTGCAAGATCATCAAAATATTAACTAGGTCAACCATAATAGAAGATAAACAATAACCTCAACAAGTCGGCCACAAAAACATAATGTGGTCCTATTCGGGAGATAAAGATGACCAAATACCAACTTATTACATCTTTCAATGTGATCCCAAACAAAACATATGCCAACACACATCAACCCAAGTCGACAACAAGGAAACGTGTAACACAATACCAATCAACCCAAAAACACATCTTCAACTGAAATTACTCAATGCAGTTCTCAACAAGATAGTTTAGGACCCAAATACATCTCAACACAACCTCAAACGTTGGCGTAGGCCCCCAAGCACATAGTGCAAGCAAGAAAACAAGCCTCGTCGACCAAACATCCACAAATTTCCCAAAAAAAATCAAAACAATATGCGGCACCAAAGAGATCAAATCATTGACATGTGGACCACAAAGAGATGTTTTATGAACATCCAACAATACTTCCTGATACTTATTTCACAATGTCATGCCACAAACAACCACTGCAAACCAAACATAAATAGAACACTTCATCCTAGAAGCACAAAATACACAAGCATGAGATGGAACATTAATAAACCAACTTGTGGAACACTTTATTACATACAAACTAAACTGAGACACTACACAAACACTGAGAGAATGTTCACCAAGTTGCAGGAGCAGAACATCAATGTAGAGAAATTTTGGGCATTTTTCAGACCAGTCCAAACAACCAACAAAACTACCAACCCACTGCAATTACTAGAAACCTCCTCGACAACATAGGTGACCTGAAAAGATATGAGTTCAATAACCACAAAACATAGACACTAAATCCCAAACCGCAAGAACAAATCTTCAAAGGTGGAGTGTAGAGCATTCTCCTAAACCATCTTCAAAGAAACTTTCAATAGCAGAAAATTTTACCAACATGCAGAGACCAAAACTTCCTTGCAGTAATACGTACTTCTATAGGAACAACAAGAGAGAGCATACAACATACTAGAGACCATCAACAACATCTCTCCAACATAGCATTAATTATAATCCTCATCTTATTATATCATCATGATATCATCTCTTCTGACAACAAACATACTGAATACATCTTTAATTGTCATTGAACAAGGCATACCAACATCCAACCATGAACATCAACAAATCATCCAAACAAGGCATGACTACAGCCAACCACATACATCAACAACTAATCCAAACAAGGCATGAATACATCCAACCATGAACATCAACAACTCCACTACTAGCACACCGTCAATGACAACCCTAACTGAGTGTTAACATCAATGACAACCAATTCCAAACACATGTGTAAAAATATCATAAACAGATTTGTAAAAATCTCATAAACACATGTGTAAAAATCTCATAAACACATGTGCAATAATCTTCCCAAGTGTTGACATCAATAGAAACCAATTCCAATGATCCCTGTACTAGTATTACCAAACAAGCAATGAAAGACTATCTAATATCATATACGACATTGAGCGACAAAATCATATAAGAAACACATTCAAGATATTATAGGGAACTAAAAGGGTTAGTCAAACTTCAACATATTTAAGATTTTCTAAGTTTTGAAAGATTAGAACCTCTTTTCCCCAAACTTTTTGGAGTTCCCTTGTAGCTAATTAAAATTGTTCTAGAACTAAGCTCCAAATTTCTACTAAATTATACAACAAAGCTAAAATTCATGTCCAAATATCTAAGTTACTAGAACAGGTAAATTTTCCTAAGCCTTAATATCCTATCTCCTTTTTCACAAACTCTCGTATACCATCCATTCCTTTGAGCTCTCTTAACGTAGTCATTTCTTGAATGCCATAGATAATAGTAAATTAATACTTAATTTCTAAATTCTCTTTGGTATATTGGAATTTGTGGAATGAAGATAATAGCCCTTTGAGGGGTAGAATGAAATATTATATTCACCACCATACCATACTTGGCTTAGTATAGTGGGATGGAGGTGATATTTCCATCCTTCAAAATGGAGTCCTTAAACAAATATCCTCTTATTTAGGGTTCTTTATTAAAATAATAAGTCATGTATTGAATACTTAAAATTCCAAACACTCATTCCCTCTATACCTTGACAAATTCAACCTTATTGTGGATTTGGTGATAATGAGCATGGTTTAGGGTTTAAGATAGTTATGCTAAATATTAGGTGCCTTAAAATATGCAAGTATCCTAAGTATCACACCAAAATTTATATACATAGATTATTAGTATATTGAATGCATATTAAGTGTTGACTCACTAGACACCCTATGATTTAATCAAGATATTGAAAAATCAACAAAAAATGATCAATGACACCATCAAGGGAAGTTGATTCAATAATTTTTTGAGTGAACAATATCTATCGTGAATATTATTAAGATAGTAATAACTTACTAATGTAATTGTTACCAAGCTACTTTCCCACAATGTTTCTCATTCATGACATCAATCTCCCTCATGATATTTTCTCCCCAATCAAGGACATGATACCTTGTAGCTGTGAATCAAAAAATAAATGAGTAAGTAGTCCATCATAGAATTGAAGTAAAAAAAATATTAAATGAGAAAAAGTTTAGAATTAAATCAAGTCAATCATAAATAAAATTAAATTAGATTACCATAAATAAAAGAAAATTAGACCCATCATAAGCAAGTTCAAATCATCATTTCATAATGTTCATTTCACTATACATATATATATATATATATATTATCAAAATACATATAAATTCCATGTTCACATCAACATTTTAATAGTCTAGTTATTTATTTGTTGAAGCCAAATAGTCTTAGTGGTGGTATTTACAAATCCCTACTTATTACAAGATCAAGAGATGGGATATGAAATTCATTGTTAGAAATGGATTTGTAATCCTTACAATCAACAACCTAATAAAAACTTGTTTTCCCACTCAAATCTATTGTGCAACTTGTTGAATAGTGAATACTATATTTGTATTTTCCCTTAACATAGCGTAATATTCACTTGAGAACATTTTAGTGAATCTCATGTGGTTTTTGAATAAAATGAGAGACCATATCTATGACACAATATAGTGGAGCATTCCCATAGATATTAGAACAATTATGCTCAAGTTTGACATCAAAAATAAATGGCGTGGGAAATATTACAATCAAACATTCGAAAGTGAACCAAGATATTGAGATCATACTTGGGTTGAAAATACTTATCCTGAAGGTCCTCAATCCAAAGGAGGTAGTGCAAGAGACCCAAGTTAGTCATATCAAACATATCTTATAGAGATGACTTCACTATACCAGTGGTGGATACATAAATCCTTGTGATGATAAGATCATTGACATATAAAGATAAAATAAAATATGTATAATCCTACCATAGATGAACATAGATATGAGTGATATTGAGAGAACCCTACTAAAAGAAGGAAGAAATTCATCTTATCATACTAGGCCCAAGGATCTTGTTTTAGACCATTGAGATACTTTCCAAGTTTGCATACTAAAGAAGTATCTTAATATATGAACCCCTATTAATGCTCCAAAGTTATCCACTCTTGAAGATCCCCATGTAGAAATGAACTTTTTACATCCATCTATTGTACTTCAAAATGATTGACAACAACCATAATTGTTAGGGTTAGAAGGTAGATATCTAATAGTTAAATGAATATTTGAACAATAAAACAGAGAAATAAAACACACAAAAAATTATAGCAAAAACAAGACAACACATAAAATTTAATGTGGTTCACCTAATCCGGGCTACATCTACAAAACCACAGCCATCCAATGATTTTATTATCCAGTGAAAAACTTATTACAATCTAAAAAATAATCACCTTTTTCTACATACTGTAACCCCCATCCCAACCCCTTATAACAAGCTTTTTAGAAGCTTCCAGAATTAGGGTTTACAAAGTCATTTTTTTCTTTTTCGGTGATGACGCGAAAAAAATGGGATTTTTTTTTTCTCAGGGGCTACCGCCCCCGAACCCCCGCTTGTGGGTTGGATCGATCTTGGACCTCGGCGAGGATACATGCCAAGTGTACAGTATAGCGTGATCAGTCGCCACATACCAACAATAACAAGATTCAAACAAATGGAGTTCGTTTTTGCAACTTGGGAAAATGTCTTAGTGTATTCAATGAGTAGAATTTTAGAGAAAAATTGTAACAAATATTTCTTTAGTTTATCAATTTGTTTTCATCCATAACATAGTTAAATAGATCCACTTGTAATGAGCTAGATTTCTTCCATTGGGAATTTGAACCAAGTAAGGATTTATATTCTTCCTCTACTAAGTCCCATCCAACAATACTAGATGCTTCACAAAAGTATTTCTTGTCTAAAATGGTGGATATGTATGCATGGTGAAGATCTTGATGTTTTGATTGTGCCCTCACTATTGTAGAATGACCCCCAAGTAAGTGCAAAAAGATTGGGGTCAAAAAGGGGCTTAAGTGACCACTTTTTTTTTTCTTGAAATAAGAGAATACTGACCTTGGATGTGAAATTGAGGATAGTTACACTCAAAATTTTGAGATGCATAAAAAACAAGGATCGTTGTGCTCCGAGTCTACTTTCTAAAATACTATTTATTTTTGAAAATGGTTGAGATTAAGGGGTTCAAAAGAGGGGACCACAAAAATTGGTGTTATTTTTGTCAAAAAAACATAACATAACAACTTTTGTGGCTCCCTAGTATGGTTAATTTTTTTTTAGTATATTTGAAATTGCTTCAGTGAGAAATTAGCTAATAGTATGTAGTTTATGCTTGATTTTTTTGATAAATTTTTAATGAATATTTGATTTTTTACTAATTTTCAAAGTGGACTCTTCCTGAAAAGAATAATTTTGGCCATGCTACCCCTATAAAATTTGAAAACTAATTGATTTTTTTTTTAAATATGTTTAGAATGGATTCTAGTTTCTAAAATGTAATTTATTTGAAATTTCAATGAAGAGTTAATTTATAACGAAAAAAGCACCAAACACTAGTTTTTAGCAAAAAATAGACACAAACAAAAGAAATTATAGATCAAAGGCTTAACATTTTCAAAATGCGAAAAAATTACATTGTTAGATAGCTAAGAGAGAGCCTAACATTACCTAGGTTTTTGATTTGTTTGACCTTGAAAAATGTGCAAACTTGATGATGAACATGAATGAGATTATGTAAAATTTTGTAGAATATGCAAAAACATGTCTTTGGATGTTGGGAAGGCCCTCCAATCCTTTGGGTTGGAAATCTAAAGCAAATCCAAGCCAAAGGCTTGGGGATTCCCAAAGCAAGACAAAACATGAGCACGTTATAACATGCTCATGTTATTTGAATGCATTGACAAAACGCGAGCGTGTTATAACACACCCGTGTTTTGGTCTACATTGAATTTATTTTTCTTCTCTTTCTTTTTTCTTTCTTCTTTTTATCTTTGAGGGAAACTATATACATGAAATAGACATTTGTAACATATGGAAATTTACTTTCTTATACTTTAAGTTATATTTCATGCATATATTCTTAGGATGTTTGAGAGTGGTTTCAGATCTCTAGAAGTTATAATGCAAATTATAGTTTTTGGACGATCTCACAAATTTTAGACTTAGTCAAATTTAAGTAATTAGCATGTCAAATTTTAGTAATCAACAAGTATTATTTCTCTCTATATCACACTCATTTTTTATCCCTTACACACTCTCTCTCTCTC
>VDFB02352339.1:0-11671 GCA_007258455.2 Sequoia sempervirens | reverse complement strand
AAAATTTACCTGAGGGTCGTACGACCCCCAGGCACGCTTCACGATGCACAAATATCGAGAAAAATTCAAAAAATCATTAAAAAAAAAAAAACCATTGGTTTTTTTGCGCCACCAGTACAAAAGACAGTGTCGCTGCTGCACCACCCGACGGCCACTGCCGCACCGCCGGGCCTCCACCACCACCGGTGGACTCCACCAAACCGCCGCCAGGAGTTTAGCCCCTACAGGCTTTATCTCTGCAGACCAGGGTCCTATGGTGATCGAGTGCCTAGCTGCAGTCCCCGCCAGGATTTTAGCCCCAGCCTTGGTCACGTGAGTGACCAGGGGTTTCGCCAGGCTCCCTCGCTGCCACTCTAGGTCCGCTTCGTGGGACTGGGGTCGGAGTTTTTCACCCCAGGGTTTAGTGGAGCCATATTGGGTAAAGTTTTAACTGGCCACCAACGGCATAAATTTCATACCGCAATGTTTTTGTAAATCCAGATATCGCCGTAGCTGTTTGCCGCAATGGTGATGGTGAGATTTTTATGGTTTAGATGATTTTTCAGCTGAAGTCCGATGTTTTTCACTCCTAAGACGTATCTTGCACTCACTTATCCATTTTCGCGATTTTCGCGGCGTCAAAAGCTGGTTTCAGCCTCATGTAGATCTGAGGTCATTTATAGAATATGTTTACCTTTTTTTAGGCATGCATTCATTTTTTGTTTCGTGTGCTAGGTGTGCATTTTCTCTCATGTTTCTGTAGTTTTGCATTATCTCCTTATGCAATCATTGGGTATTGTAATAACGAACTGATATAAAGTTCCATTAAGGGGGGTTCTTGCATCCATCTTTCATGTTGGTGACAACTCACATGAGTTTTTCTGGTTTCCTGTTGTCTCTTTTTAGCTTGTTTCTTGCTTAGCTAGACACATTGTTGGTTTGCCTCGGTTCACACTTCACATTGGGATTTTATGGTTCTTGATCCTCATTGGTTCAGATCTTTCCCATTTGAAGGCCATGGTTTTATGGTTAATGTTCCAGAATCTTGATGGTACTCGTCCTATGGGCAGTTTTAGTTTCAGTTTGGCATTGGCTTCGTGAGACACCACTTCCAGATTTGTCATCATTATGGGTCCATTCATCTACTGTTGCTTACAGATTCCGTAGTTGATCCAAGAGTGTGAGTTTCCAAAGGTTCCTTAGGCAAGCATCGTCCGGCTGTTGCATTTGTGATTCTGATTGGTATTTTACAAACAGAACTATCTTTCCTTGCTTGCCAGATTTGGGGTTCCAGTGTTGCTTCATCAAAGTTCTTCCAGTGTTTCTTCGCAATAGTTCATCTCACTAAGGGGGGTTTCTCTCTCTTTATATTTGTACATGAGTACCTGATCAGGCCTTGTTGCCATGACTCATATTTGCATAATAATCTACTTCTCCCTAAGTTGCACTTATGGGGGGGTGTTGGTGTAATTAATTATTAATTACACTTTGCATAAGTTTACTTAGGCATATTTAATCCCTAAGTTTTAGGCTTTATCTTTATCTTATTGAGCTATCTTGTTGCTCAAGATAAGATTAGGTTTAGGCATCTTTACTTTTAAAGCAAATAACTTTGTAACACTGGTCTTTTCAATATATCAAATTGCATGTTTTTATGCAAATCAGTTAGCTTTCTCTTCTCAGGGAAGGTATTTTCCGGTTTGGTAATCGACCATGGGTTTCTAACAGATGAAGAGGGGTGTCCTCGAAATGTTGAAGTTGTGGTGGAGTAATGAAGTGTAAGTGATTTATATGGCTATTTGGGATCTTCGGGAATGGGAGGAGTGCCAAAAGTTGGTGTCCAAGTGGTTGTTTGGGATGGAGGATTAGTTTCAAGGGTACCCACAAGTGTGTTGCTTCCAAACGGAAGAGTATGGCCAATGTCCTTAGCAAGACTAGTTGCAAGACTAGGAGTTGATTTTTTATTTAGCCCTAGGGATGGAGTGGTTGGAAAAGTGGATGACGTTAAGCCTTGTGTTTGTGCATCAAAATATGAGGAGTTAGGGACCATGTTCTCTAAGGCTTGATTCTCCATGATTTCTTCCCTAATAATTCCAAATGGATTGTTTGTGATGTCTTTTATCTCATATGGTTCGGATGGTGATGAAGGTTGTTTTGATGGAGTGACGTGTGACTTCTCTAATCAAATTCTAGAGGATTTAGATCACTTGATGTAAATGTGACTTTGGTTTTCTCCATGATTCTCTTGTTTTGTGATCTCATTTTTACCATAAATTTTGGGTCAGCTCTAGGAGAGTTGTGTTGTGATTTGTAATGTTTGAACTCTCTAGTTGACTCAAATTTAGGTAAAAGGGACACTTTAATTCTTTTTGGAGCAATGGTGATAATGGGAGATGAAAAGATGAATGGTGTGGGGAGTGATCTAAATGAAAATGTTTTGGGACAACACTTTTGACTTAAGTTTGAAGTTTTTGATGTTTAGATAAAAGGATGTTGATGAACTTGGAAATCTTTAGGGTAGACTCGTGACCTTCAAGATAAACTAGTCCAAAGATGATAACTAACTTAACTAGGTGCATGGAAAAGGATTCATTTCACATACAAAGTAGCTAAGTTAGGGTTTGGGTTGATATATGTTGAAGTCAAAAAGGTGTTGGTGTATTCAAAAAATTTGCAAATTTTGGTAAGGTGAAGGATGAAATTTTGATGAAGGGGTGGAGGAAATGTTTGACCCAATGTTGACTTAGAATGAACCTTTTCTTGATATGGCCAAGGTAGTGAGAAACATGCTAGACCTCTAAAGTGTTCTAATCCTAAAGACCCAATGTTTTAGATAGGTTCGTTATTGTGAAAAAGACCCAAATTTTGACCAAAAAAGAACATATACAATTCTGGATTGTTCCTTGAAACATGTATGTAGAAGTAATATAACAACTTGGTTCTATTTTGGTGAAGTGTTGCAAGGTGTTTCTTGAGAGCTTTTGGACTAAGATGCCTCAAATTGAAATGACGACCCATAGACCTTCTCTTGGGGATTTTGATTTTACGTGAGATCATTTAGAGAAGTCTAAGTCTATGGAAGAAAAGAGGATATCTATTGCCACGCGGGTGGTGGTAATATGTGTGGAAATATGGGCCTTCCAACCACAATATCAGCTTGTTCCTCTTCTTCGTTTAAGATTGTTGCTACATTTCTCCACTGAATGGGTGTTTCTTTTGTTTCAAAAGTGAAGCTTCTCAAACTACTAATTATATCAGTTTATTCTCCGTTAATGAGTTCAAAGTTTGGTTGAATGATAGCACCTTCAAGGTCAGGTTGTTCAATGGGAGCAATCGATCTCCAAATGGTCATGCGAGGTTCAATTGTGTCAATGTACCTTGCTTAAATGAGTTTCTTTTACCACAAACACTTGTCTTGGTTATGTTCAAACTAGATGTCTATGTCAAAATCATCATAAATTTCACAATGTCCATTTCATGAAAAGGATGAAGTTCAAACCATAGAACTTCTTATGTTAACTTTGAAAAATATGGATTGAGATATAAGTCAAGATATTTAGAAATCTTTAAGGATAGAAATCCTTAGGACAAGCATTAATATCAAGGCTATTTCAAAAGGTATCCATATTTAGGCCAAAGTGTTTGAAATTTTGAGGAAGATTGTGAATGTTTGTTTTGTAGTGTTTTGGAACCAAGCAAAGTATTAAATGGACTCACAATCATTTACTACCTAGGTTGAAATGGCCATACTTTTTGAGTCCCCACTTAGATTTCTCCAAACACTAAGACAATGCGAACAGTTAGAGATTTGGTGACACTGGCTCCCCTCCACGACACACACTTCTTGGGACCACCAAATCTCAAAATCCTAAAGATTTGAAGATCCTAAGGATTTTTTGTTTCAATAATGAATAGTACAAATGTGGGGTAGCTTTAGAACGACTGTTCTTACACCAACAAACATTAAGGATTTTTGGTAACTAAACAATTTGGTTCTTAGTAACAAACTGAGAAAAATCAGTCGTATACACACCCGCTTTGCCACTTAAGGCTCTTACTACCATTCTTGTTCCACAAGGCATGGTACTAGGTGCAACTTCTACTTCTACTTATGTTACACAGTCCAAGATAGAAGGTACTTTCTCATGATTTCCCAACCTTTAATATAGCCCGCCAGTAAACATGCTTGCAAGAACTTGCCTATGAGTTTCCTTTTGCGGGGTGTGTCTCATAGTAAGTCCTCTCTTAAGGGTGACATAAAGCATAAAGGTGTACTTAAGTATTTTTCTTCACCCAAGATCGCACGAAGCATAAGGAGATTGGATACATACTATAAGTGCACACAAACAATGAAGTACACGTGGAGTGTTTCTCTTCACACAAGATCGCACGAAGCACAAGGGGATTGGATACGCACTATAAGTGTGTCACATCAAAGAAATCACTCATTCATTTTACCCTCTAAAGCAAAGATGAATTTATTTTATGCACCAAACGAAGTGTTAAGTTGCCTTGTTCAATTTTAAACCCAAAATACAATGATGAAATGAGGGTTCAATTTTAGTCATGTTTGAGCATTCTTTTTAAACCCAAATGAAAATTAGTGAGGTCCTAAGCATAAAATGAAAAGCATAAGAAATTGGGTTATTATTGCCCCAAAAGCGTCAAACGCTTTTTACAATTATAAGATTCAAAGATGAGAATGCTTCTTTACTTTAACTTTTATCGTCCAATCCTACAAAACCTCATTAGTCAGAGTTGGGCGTCGCTATTCACAATAGCATCGCTCTAGTGAGCTTGGGTGTCACTTTGCAGAGAAAACAATGACGATGATAACATCGCCATTTGAAGAGCATCGTCGTTTATAAATCTTCAATACCTCTAAAAAGTATTAGCATCGTCGTTTGTTTAATTAGTGTCAGGATATTAAATAGGCATCACTATTTTAGATGACAATAGCATCGCAATATGGCGGCACCCAACAAAAGGCGTCATTGAAATCCTTTTGGGTGTCGTTGTATCTTGCAAAAGTTAAAAAAATGGAATTCGAGATAGAAATTGATTAAATTTGATCGGTTTTTCCCTCCTTCTAGTGCCAGAATGTGATCGGTCGGATTAGTATGGGTGGATTATGCTTGATCCATGAAGAATCAAAGCATAACAAAGCCACTAATGCCAATCTAAACAAGATCAATCAAATTGAAGTTAAACTAGACATTCATTAAAACAAAGCATTCTAAATTATGAAAACGCTTAAAATGTCTACTCTAACCCATTTGAAACTTATCTCGTTTTGAGAGTGGTGTCACGTTGATGTGGAACAACAACCCTTTCCCAATCCCGTGGATCAATGAGCTTGTTTCAATCAATTCTATTGAAGAGAATCGATGAAACGGTTGTGAGATGTGCATAAAAATATAATTTTAATCTAAATGAGCATGATGCAAAAGCTAATCTAACATGGTTTATGCTAAAATGATTCAGATATACAAATGCTAAACTAATCTAAATGAGATTTCAACTAAAAAAAAGATTCAAGCCCTAGTTATCTAATTAGCTAAATGAATGCATTATGGAAGCCATTAATGGAAGCTAAGCTATTATGCAACTAATTTAAACTAAAATATGCTAAATGTGAGCTAAATATAAGTGTGAGTGTGAGTGATTTCAACAGCATATTTTTTTTTTTTAAAGATGGATCCCTATTCAATAGAAGCAAGCTCTATTTATAGAACAGGTAAAAAGAGATCAATGGATGAGATAAAAAAGATCAATCAACGGTCAAGGATGAAAGAAAGAAGAGGCATGGATCATGGATTCTCATCAACGAATGAGAATGGAAGATGAGATTTTAATCAAAGGTTCACATTTCCTCAAACAAACACACTTTCAACTTGCCCAAGAGGTCATAAGTTAACTTGCTTAATCTAAGCTAAGTAAGTTTGTTGAGAAAAAGGAATATTCCCCTTTTTCAAATGAGTGAGGAAAGAAAATATTCTTTGGAATATTCTCATGGGTGAGGGAAAAGGATGATTTAATTAATTAAAACTAAATTAAATTGTGCAAAAGGGGAAGGAATATTCCATGGGAATATTCCTTTTGGAGGAATGTGCAAAGGAGGAATATTCCCTTAGAATGTTCCTTTGCAAGTGGGGGGAATTAGATTTAATTGATAATTAAACAATATTAATTATACGATTAGGGGAATTAGATGAATTAGATGATATCCATTAAATAAAATGATTTAATGAAAGGGGGAAAGGTGGAATGATAATTTAATTAAATAACTTAGGGTTATTTAATTAAATAAGAAGATTTAGGGATTTAAATTAAATACTTTGATTTATTTAATTTAATAGGATGAAGTGTTAGCACAAAAGGGGGTGAATTAACCTGATTTGATAAATTAGGTTAATAGGTGAAAATGATGACATTAATTAATTAGCTAGGTTATTTTAATTAATTAAGCGAAAAGAGGATGGGTTTCAAGATGAAATGATGTTAGTATACCTGATTCGAGTGTATGATATGATTTGGGACATTTTTCAGTATCTACATAATGAACTCTAGTAAGATAATATATGTGACCAAATTACATGGTTGATTGCAAGGTATGAATCTAGCATAGATCTAAGTTTAGAAAAATCATGCAAAATGAGATTGAGCTCCTCCCTTGAGTCACAACCTATTATTATACTTATTTTTATTTCAAATCCAACACCCCTCGGTGCATCCTTCAACAAGTTTACAACATTTAAATGAAGTCCATTAAGATCATGTATAAAAAAAAACACATATTTGAAAGAAAATTTAGGAAAAACTTTGAACAAATGACCTACACTTAAACCACCTCATTTTCTGGGTCACCTTTGACAATTAGAAGAAATCTTTCAAATAGTATTCCCTTGGGTTAAATAAAAAGGATAAATCTTAGCATTATAGATTCCAAGATTTGATTCCAACTACTTATAAGACAATCACCACTCATGGCTAACAATGTGAAAATAAACTAGTGTTTGTGTTATACTAACACAATTGCAATAGTATAAGAACATATTCTCACAATAATCAAATAATATTTTTAGAATACAAGTCTACAATTTTTTTTTTATATAATGTAAGAATATAATATATTTTTAATGTAGTTTTTCATATAATGTATATATAAAACAAAATAATAGACAAGTCTACAATTTTTTTAATTTGTAAGAATATTACATTTTTAACATAGTTTTTATATCATATATCCTCAAACAACTATAATGTTATTTAAAAGATATATACTTTATATAAAATTATGAGTTTGTTCTATAAACTTTTAAAAGACTACTAATAAAATCTAAAGGTGCTTTCAATAGACACAAATATATAACCTTGTTGACCAAATAACATAAATATTTACACTATTGACCATTTGATAACACCATTTAATATTATTACTGATTTTATAAAAAAATCATTTTATTTCAACTCTCGTATATGAATGGATGAGAGCTTATTAGTTGCAAGCCAATAGTTCACAAATATGGATGGCAATAAATGTTGATTTTCAATCCTTCCTGCACACTCGAGCTTTCTTCCACACTCTTCCAGGCCTACAGAAATAGCCCTTATGTGGCAAGCAATGCCTATCCTCTTTACATTTACACATCTTATGCAACCCACATCCATCTCTAAAATCTTGCACTTGTTTTCCTCCAATACCAAGCATGGCATCAGTCCAGTCGTTAGAAAACAAACCAGTTGGATCCATTTCCTTCTTCACCTGGATAAATTTGGGCAAATCCAACGTCTTGTTTGCAACTCCTTGGAACAAAAACCCTCCAGACTTTCCCCAGTGGAGAGTCCCTCCATGCTTTTCCACAAGCATTTGCTCTATCTCTTCATAAACGTCCATGTTCCACTTTGCCTCCTCCCACCGGTCATTTCTGTAATACTCTAACTCGAACGTAATAACATCTTCAGAATGTCCTAAATAAGCTTCTGACTTCTTCACAGAGCGCATGGAGACGCCCTCTACAAACTCCAGCTCGCAGAGTGCTTGGGGGTTCAGGTCTCGGACTTTCTTGACGTCCAGAATTGCTTCTCTTGCATTCTTCAATGGCACGTAGATTTCTAGGTCGAAGCCCTTCACACCATCTGCTCGACGATCCCATGAACATATGGATTCGTTCTTATCCAAAATATTATGAGGTGTGCATACTTTGGGATTAGGCTCTCGTTTGTGAAAGTAATCTTGACATCCTCCTGTGGCCTGCATTCTGTTATTCCATCCTATCACTGGGTAGTTGGTGAAACCTTCGGTTTCGCTGTTCAAAAACCCCGCACCTGTCGATACTCTCGCGCTCATTATTTCTCCGGTGAGATTGCATAACAGCTTCGTGTCTTGTGTTGATTCAATCGTATTGACTGCAACATGAAATTGGAAAACGAATTGAAGATTAGACTCCAAACCCCCCAAAAAAAAAATCTCGGACAGGGGCTGAATTCAAATATTTTCATTTCATTGTTATATGATTCGTTTACATTGAAGGAAACTGCTGGCTCCAATAAATTGAAAATTAAGATACAAAGAGTGTTCAAAGTCAAAAGTAGACAAAAGAGTGTTCAAAGTCAAAAAGTAGAAAAGAGAAAGTCAAAGTAATCATGTGTACAAAACAATTCAGATAAAGAGAATACTCTATCAATCAATTTAATTTCACTTGTGATCATGACCAAAAGCATTATATAGGGGTGGATATAAAATGGAAAGTTAAAATGCTAATAGTCTAGTTAAGAACTAGCTCAAACCATCTTAGATGGAGTGAGCTATTAGAGTTTGTCATCTTTGCATATATGATCAATATAAATATAATGACATTACATTATGAAGTGTATGACATAGGAGGACATTCAAATCAATTAGGCTAATACTCTATAAGTAGAATCTTTAACACCTTTGTTCAAGGTGTTGAGATTAAGGTGTCTCAACCTTAGAGTCTCAACATGGTGAACTATTTTTAATTAATTGTTGCATAATTATTTTTATCCTAAATTATTAACTTCCTAAGTTGTCATTCATCTTTGTGGGACCTTTGTGTGAGTTGGCATCCTACATGGCAGGTGATGAGATGGCATAATCCTTATTTTTTAGGAAGTTGGAACTCACTTGGAAGATACTATATTTTGGGGAGATGTTGTCATATGTTTCCATTTTGGAGTAGAAATTGATTTGGCAATTTCCTTTGTTGACTAAAGAGTTTTGGTTTGCAAATTCTATTATGGATTGGATTTGTATTTTAGCAGCTGACATTTATGGTGGAGTTCACATTTGTTAAGTGGTGTGAGGTAAGGAAAGCACCTATTCTTGGTTATTGTAGTTTCTATGTTGAACTTACATTATATTTGGCAAGATGACCGTTATAAATGAGATAGGTGTTGTTGCTTTTGGAAGTTGCTATGTGCAATGTTTCATGGATTAGCAAGTTATTGTTTTTGACACAAGTTACCTCTTGGGCTTTGAAGTTGGTTTTGGAAAAGCATGGGAGCCTGCCTTTTCATGTTGAGCTCTATTTATATGTTGGTGCCTTAGGGTAAGGTCTCATGGAGGGGGGCTTCCTAAAAAAATTCAATGGGTGCTGCTAAGATTTTTTAGGAATATTTTAAAGCTAGTGGTCCCATGAATTCAATTTTGCAATTCAGCTTAAAAGTTTGACCTCCAAAATTTAAGGAACAAACTGGAGTATTTTGATAAAAATTAATAAATAAATAAAAATTCTTTCATTTTTTTATTTTTTTAGGAATTTAAAATTTTAAGTGAGACAAGTGGCAAAAAAAATTCCTAAGTTGTAGGGGCAATTTCTAGCCCCACCTCAATTTCACCCGCTGAAATTTGCAATCCTAAAAGGTAGGGGCTGTTATTTTTCAGGAAAAGATTCCAATTAATCTTGTAGCATACAATTTTTTTCTTCATGGGACCGCTTAATCCATGAAAATAGAAGCCCAAGCCCCTCCATGGGACCATTCAGTTAGCATGTTTTATGAGATAGGTTGAAGATTTTCAAAGACATCGTTATGCTGTCGGAATTATTCCAGAATCCTATAATAGTGTGAAAACTCTTGAAGAGCATAGCTCTGAGATTGTATTGTAAATGTTGTTGTTGTTGATTAATACAATTGAGCTGAGTGTTTGGAGTGTGGGTTTTTTCCCGAAAGGTTTTTCCCACGTATATGTTGTGTTATGAGTTTATTTTGTTTTGAATATCTGTTTATATGTGTTTTTAGATGTGCATCTGAATCTGTAAATGTTAATTGGTTTAGAATTTTTTGCAACTCTCTCCTAATAGATTCAGTGTAGGAAACTGTTTCCGCCACCCGTGTTTCCTTTCACGAGGAGGAACAAATAGAAAAACTTTAGCCAATTATTTGATCAAAATTCATAATAGAAGAACCATGATCAACAAAGAAATAACAGACAATAAAAAAATATAGGTTGTGGTTTGTTGGTTGGTACTTTTGTTGGTTAGGCACAATTCAACTATCAAATCTCATAAACAATCATGAACAACAAAGAAATGGAAGACAATAAAAATACAGGTTGTGATTTGTTGGTTGGTACTTTTGTTGGTTTAGGCACAATTCAATTAGCAGATCTCTTAGACAATCACAATTAACAAAGTAATAATAGACAACCAAAAATAAAGGTTGTGGTTTGTTGGTTGGTATTTATGTTGGTTTATGCACAATTCAACTATCAAATCTCATAGACAGTCATGATCAACAAAGAAATAGTGGGCAATAAAAAATAGAGGTTGTGGTTTGTTGGTTGGTACTTTTGTTGGTTTAGACACAATTCAATTATCAGATCTCATAGACAATCATGATCAACAGAGAAATAATGGACAGTTAAAAATAGAGGTTGTGGTTTGTTGGTTGGTACTTTTGTTAGTTTAGGCACAATTCAACTATTAGATCTCATAAACAATCATGATCAACAAAGAAATAGTGGACAGTCAAAAATAAAGGTTGTGGTTTGTTGGTGGGTATTTTTGTTGGTTTCGGCACAATTCACCTATCAGATCTCATAAACAACCATGATCGACAAAATAATAGAAGATAGTAAAAAATAAAGGTTGTGGTTTGTTGGTGGGTACTTGTGTTGGTTTATGCACAATTCACCAATAAGATCTTATAAACAATCATGATAAAAAAAAAAAATAGAAAGTCAAAAATAAATGTTATGATTTATTGGTTGATACTTTTGTTAGGTTCCACAATTCAACTATCAGACTTCATAGACTGCTTGATCTCCTAAACATCTTACAGAAAACTTGTATTAACTCATTCAATTCACCCATTGATTAAAACAGTTTATTGTGAATGGTAGGTATTCAGTTTGTTGTTTAAGCTATGGAGTAGAAAAATTATGATTGAGAAGTTACGTGTCTCGGTTATTAATGCTATGGAGTTAACAAAACGATGGATGAGAAGTTACGTGTGGCTCCAGAGTCGTCGGCATCTGATACAGTAGATGGCTGACCCAGCTGCTCCATTTTGTTGACTCCATCTCCACCGACATCACTACCCACCCGATCAATTTTCCCCCAAATGAGCTTCCCATGGGCGGGATACCACCAAACATCTCCAAACTCGTGCTTGTTGACAAAATCCACAATCCTCTCCTCCATGCCAACGTCGTCCTCCAAACTGTAAG
>VDFB02352338.1:0-29871 GCA_007258455.2 Sequoia sempervirens | reverse complement strand
CCCCAAGGAAGGATACAAATTACAAAGGCTTGCTGAAGAGACTCACTATCTAATAGCAAGATACATGAAGATTCAGAAATTATAACATATGTCAACAATACACTCCATTGACTGAGGCTTTAAATATCATCTAATATTTATTTTCTATAAATCATTACATTGTTCCATACTCACACACCACTTCTCACCCACTCACCCAACTCGCACCGATTTGTTCTTTTATTTATATCCTATGTAAGATTATAAAATACCAATTAGGTCGGACATGACAAAAGATAAACAATAACCTCAACAAGTCATCCACAAAACATAATGTGGTCTTATCCAAGAGATAGAGAGGAACCAAAACAATCTTGTTACATCTTCCAATGTGGTCCCAAACATTAAGCAAGTTGGTGCACAATATTCCATTTCAGCAACAAGGAAACTTGTAGAACATTACCAACCAACCCAAAACCACACTTTCAACTAAGCTTACTCAATGCAACTCTCAAGAAAATAGTTCAAGACCCAAATTCATCTTAACACAACCTCAAATATGAGTACAAACCCCCAAGCACATAGTGCAAGCAAGAGAGAAATCTTTGTTAGATAGACATCCACAAATTTACTAGAAAACCAACTCAAAACAATCTGTGACACCAAAGAAATCAATCATTGATGTGTGAACCACAAAAGTACATTCCATGAACATCCAACAACACTTCCATATACTTTTTTCACACTATCATGCCACAAACAACCACTACAAACAAAATAGAAATAGAACACTTCATTCTAGAAGCACAAAATACACAACCATGAGATGGAACATTAATAAACCAACTTGTAGTAAACACCAACACATGAAAAATGAATTGAGAAACTACACAAACACTAGGAGAACGTCCACCGAGCCACATGAGCATAAACATCAATGCAAAGAAACATGGAGCATATTTTGAAACAATCCTAATAAACAACAAAAATTTCCAACCCACAACAATAACTAGAAACCTCCTTGAAAACACAAGTGACCTAAAAAGATAGGAGTGAAACCTCCATAGAACATAAACACTTAATCCCAAATTGCAAGACCATGTCTCCAAAGGAAGAGCAATGCCAAGAATTCTCCCAAATAGTCTTCAAAGAAACTTCTTGTAGTAGAAACTTTAACCAACATGTGAGGACCAAACTTCCTTGTAGCAACACATACTTCCTCAGGAACAACAAGAGAGAGAATACAACACATTAGAGACCATCAACAACATCTCTCCAACTATAGCATTACTTCTAATCCCCATCTTAATGATTCTAATCCTCATTTAATATATCATTGTGATATCATCTATACTCATTACATCTTTACTTTTTATCAAACAAGGCATGACATCCAACCATGATCATCAACAACGTCAAAGGCATGAAATCCAACCTTGAAAATCAGCAACATAGAGTATCAAAAAAATACAATTGTAATGACTAATGATATCCCAAACCAAGTGTAGACACAAGCATCAATGACAACCTAAACTAAATGTAGTCATCAATGAATAATCAATGCCAAACAAAAAACTTACAAAAATATGTGCAACAATCTCCCCAAGTGTTGACATCAATGACAACTAATGCCAACAATCTCCCCCTTTGGCATTGATGGAAGCACACACCTACCCATTCTCCCCCTTTGGCATCAAGGAAAAAGGGCCAAGGATCTTCATTAAAAGATCAGCACATTCTCCCCCTTTGACCAACAACACATCTTCTTCAACCAACTGTACATGCTAAAGTGAATGTGTATAAAGGTCAAATAATACTTAATGCCTAAAGCTTAACTGAAAAAGACATTAAATAATGGAGCAACAAGAACAATAATGAGAGAGAATTATAACACAGAAGAAAGAACAAAGAGAGAGGACACAAGATTGATTATGAAGTTCGTCCAAGTGGACTATGTCTCTGGGTTTATCTAAACTAAGTGACCAATATATTAACAATGCCCTAGATGCTTTAGTACAAATTCTGAGAAGAAGAGCTTTCAACTTGAAATAGAAAGTTGTAACAAAAATATAAACTCTATCACCTCCCAAAAGACTCACAAAGGCCTAAAGAGGCTTATAGACAGAGCAAAATTAAAACATAAAAAATCTGCAATAGAAAAGTTTACACAACTCTCTCATAATATTCTAAGAATAACTCTGCATCATATGTCTTACTCCTCTTCAAGAAAATCCTCCTCATGGTCTCTAATTCTTCTCTCTTTCCCCACTTGGATTCTTGAGAATTCACACCAAGAATGGGATGATGGGAGCTTTCCTATCTTCTCTTTTTTATACTAAGAGTTTTCCCAATATGGTTTAAAACCATAAGATTGCAAAATCCCCCAAAATTGTTAATAATCCCTTTTAAATTCCTTTAAATTTGGTTTTAATCCCTTGACATTGATCCTTGGGCTAATATAGTTTGGGTTGTTTTTTTTTCCTTTATTTTATTTTAATTTATATCCTAACTCATAACCATTTAAGGTTATTTAGTTTGATTTTTGAGCTTAACAAACCATTAAATACAAGCGAGCCCACTTATAATCCTAAATACATCGACGATGTAAGGTGATTGTAACTTTTACCACCTGGCCGGTTGGGGTTCAAGTCCCACTAGCCAAATTTTCTAAACGGATTTCAAATGGTTTAAACAACAAAAGTAACCATCGCTCTATACAGAGTAGGCACAGACTACATGCTGCAATGGTCAAGCTAGTCAATTTGCAAGTTGAAGGTCAAGGGATCAAACCCTTTTAAAATTTTGAAAGAAATTTCAACCACTTGAGGAGGGAGAGAGAGGTGCCACATGGCACCCATACGATGTACCATGTGGCACGCTTTTATTCACCAACGAGCTCCACGTGAGCCATCCAGTCATTGCCCAAGTCAACTATCTGCATCAGCCATCCACATTGGCTCAATGTCAACTACCACATGTCCACTAGTGTTAGGTCCACCTCATCTTCCATATCATCTTTTGTATTGACATGTGTCCACACTGAAGGCCGCCGCGTCATCAGTAGTACTGCTAATGCAATCATACAGAACTGCTAATTGGTTTATGTCAATGTACAGTCTGTTGAGTCAACATGTTGATGTCATCTTGACATCAGCATCCGTACAATTTGTCAAGTCAACATTGTGACATCATGCTAAGGTCAACATCCATACTGTCCATTAACAAAATCAACCCTAAAGTTTGATCGGCCATATCTTCTTCGTCTGAGCTCCATTTTCAACGAAATAAGCGGTGTTAGGATTGGTTTGATGAGCTCTTCAATTTGATGCCATTTTTTACTAATTCTTGATTGATCATTTTTTCTTTTCTGGACAGCTTTAGGTGCTTGTTTGGCCCAAACTTTGACTCACGATATCTATTGAGTATGAGCTCAAATTTTGATGAAATGAACATCATTGGGTTCATGTCGTTGAGCTCTTCAAATTGACATCACTTTTGACTAACTCTAAATCGGTCAAATTTTTTGCCTTCGAACAAGCCCTTACACCTAGTTTGACCGAACTTTAACCGACTGTAACTTTTGTGTATAGACTTCATTTTCTGTGATTCAAGTGGCATTGGAATAATGCTTCTGAGCATTACGCCATGGTGTTGACTCCCCAAGAATTGGAGATAATTTATTTTTCAATGTTCTTAGATCCTCCTAGATCATACTCCCCCTAAGAGGTAGCACACATCAATCTAGAAGAAAAGGATATGACATGAATTCTCCCCCTAGATAGATGTACCATCTATGCATCTAGTGAGAAAAAGGAGGGGCAATAACCCCTAACTTTTATCAGAGATACTCAAAAGTATCCTTTGAAAGCGTCTTAGTAAAGATGTCTCCAACCTGATCCTTAGTAAGCACATACCCCAATCTAATTTCTTGTTTTGCAGTCTTTTCCCTTAGAAAGTGAGACCAGATAGAAATATGTTTCCTCTGTGAATGCATCATTGAATTATTGGAAATGTTAATTGTATTGGTATTATCACATAATATGGGAATGGGTTCATCATATGCCACCTTTATATCCTTCAAGGTTTGCTTCATCCAAAGAACTTGGGTGCAACAAGATGCTACAACAATATGCTCATCATCTATTGTGGATAAGGACACTGAGTCTTGCTTCTTACTGAACCAAGAGACCAATATGTCTCCTAAGAAAAATTCACTTCCATTGGTGCTTCTCCAATCATCCACACATCTTGCCCAATCAACATTAGTATAAGAATTCAAAGAAAAGTTATCATCCTTCTTATATCACAAACCATAATCCATATTTCCCTTCAAATATCTGAATATTCTTTTTATTTCTTTCTCATGAGTTTGCTTAGGATTATCTTGATATTTGGTGACAAAAAAAATTGTATGCATAATATTAGGTCTAGAAGCTTTCAAGTACAATAAGCCTCCAATCATAGACCTATAAATATTTTGATCAAGTTTAGGTCACTCATCAGTCTTTCTCAAGTGACAATCAACTACCATAGGAGTACTTGCTGGTTTGGAATCCTCCATGCCAAACTTCTTCAACATCTCTTTAACATACTTAGCCTGAGAAATAAAGATGCCACCATCTAGTTGAACAATTTGAAGCCCAAAGAAGAAATACAACTCACCAATCATAGACATCTCAAACTCTTTATGCATCTCTTATTCAAAGTTATTACACATATTAGCATCTTCACCAAAGATGATGCCATCAACATATACAACTATGAAAATATTGTCTTCCTCTACCTTAATGTAAGATTACTATTTTTAGTACCTTTTTTGAATCCTTGCTAAAGTAAATACTTATCCAACTAAGCATACCATGTTCCAATATTTTGATAGTTGGAAACCATTTGATTGCTCAATAGATACCTCTTCCTCTAAATCACCCTTCAAGAAGGTTGACTTGGCATCCATCTGATAGACTTTGAAATTCTTGTGAGCAATAAAGGCAAGAAATATCCTTATTACCTCTATTATAGCAATTGAATAAAAAGTTTCCTCAAAATCAATACCTTCAACTTGTGAATAACCCTTGCATACCAATCTTACTTTTTTCCTCACAACTTCACCTTATTCATTTAGCTTGTTCTGGAACACCCACTTTGTTCCTATAACATTCTTATCGGCTAGTTTAGGAACCAATTCCCATGTCATATCCTTTTCTATCTAATTTAATTCCTCTTCCATTACCTTCATCCAACTTTCATCTTTGCTAGCATCAACAAAGTTCTTGGGCTCTACCTTTGATACTAAACACAAATTCACTTTATCACTTACTTTTCAAACCTTTTTATGGTCAACACACCTTCATTCTTATCTCCAATGATTTGATTTGTCAAATGGTTCTTCTACAAACACTTTGTTGGAGTCTTAGGAATATTTTTTTATTCTTGTTTCTTCTCTTCTTTCTCTTCTTCTTCTATAGTGGAGGAAGGGATATCTAATCCAAAAACCTCTGGTTCTTGTGATGTCTACCACAAATATTCATATACTTTCAAATTTGTGCTTTCAATCATCTTTCCCAAACTCTTGTTGTAGCATCTATAGGCCTTTCTTCTAGTTGAGTAACCAAGAAAGATCCCTTCATCACACCTTGAATCAAACTTTTCAAGGTCTTCTTCATCTCTTCTAATGTAGCATCAATTGGTTTCCAAAGATCTTGAAGTATATAAGATAAAGAGAAGAGAGATATAGAGAGTTATCTAAAGGGAGAGAGGGAATGAGGGAGGGATGGAGTGAGAGGTTGGTATAGAGAGAGATAGATGGAGAGGGGAGATAGAGATAAGTAGAGAGGGAGGGAGGTGTGTAGTGAGAGGTAAGTAGAGAGATAAATGGATAGGTAGGTAGGGAAAGAATGGAGAGGGAAGATAAAGAGTGGTGAGCAAAGGATGGAGGGAGGGAGAGAGAGAGAGAGAGGTAAGATGGGAGGGACAAGGGGCATTTAGGTAAAGAGAAAGAGTGAGGCTAGAGATAGAGAGCAGAGAGGGAAGGAGAGAGACGAGAGAGAAGGAAATGAGGGAGGGAGAGGTAGGCAGAGAGAGAGAGGTAGGGTGGGAGGGATAGAGGAGCTAGGTAGAGAGGGAGAGGGTGAGTGGAGATAGAGAGTAGAGAGGGAAGGTGAGAGGGAGGGGGAAGAAGGGATGGAGGTAGAGGTAGAGAGAGGAATAGAGAGATAGAGAGATATAACGAATGAGGGAGGTAAGTATAGATAGAGAGAGGTAGGGTGGGAGGGATGGATGGAGAGTTAGCTAGAGAGAGGTATAAATTGATCCTAGCTCCTTGTAGCTTCCCTTGCATTGTATTGTACTTTGATTATAATAAATATAATATAATACTCCCTTGTAGCAATCCACGAAATAATTTCTTTTTATAATATATTATATTAATATTACTATATACTAATATCACATATTATATAAATATTAATATTAATATATATTATTTTATATATTGTTATATATATATAAAGTGGCAAGAAATGAATATTTGTTTTTACTAAAAGAAATAGATATTTAAATTATTTGAATTTAAAAATGGATATTCATTATTTGAATTTAGAAACAAATATCTATTTTTTATGACAATTTCTTAGCCAAAATTGTTACCTTGAGAATGCTTTGGGATTTGGCTTGAGGACATCAAACCTGAAAAGTCAACTGCCCCAATGTGTTTAGAGGTTTCCCTTGGCTTTTTAGACTTCAACCTTTGTGTTGACAACTTTTTTATTTGAATTTGATGAAACAAAAAGGGTTTATTCAAGAAATTATCAACATTCTACCAATATAAGATATGCTTTATTTTGAATTTAATAGATTATTATTATTAAATTTCTACATGCACTATGTCTAAATTTTTGATTGATAGGTTGATTGAAAAATATTCATAACTCTCAAACGGTTTCACATTTTTTGAATCTAAAAGATGTGTCACACTCTATGCTTCACAAACTATAGGTTGATTTTTTTTTTTGAATTAAATATTTTATACCAAGTTAGGTTGGCTGAAAAATTAGTTTTTAGTTTTGAAAATTCCTACTAAAAACTTCATAACTAATTATCTACTTACAAAAAGAATACAAAAAAATATGTGTCACATCCGGGCATATGTGTCCTTTACTTATATTGAAAGACTTGAAAAAAAATTATATACTTAGGTTGGCCGAAATGAAGCATGCTTTTTAAGTTTTTTCAAAAATTATAGTACTACTTCATTGAAATTTCAAATTTCCACCAAATAAATTTACTTTTTTTCCCCTAAAAACACTAGTAGCCTACAAAATACATTCAAATTGCTACAAATTATGTTCCTACAAATTTTCCAAATTATGTTATTAATCTATTCATTTTTTTATGTGAAGCAGTTTAACTTTGTTTTTCTATATTTTCATTGCCACTTAGAGGCATAGTTTGGCCTATCATTATCTTGCACTCACCCTGAGCTGAACCTTTCAAAATTTTATTGATTGATTCAAATGAATAATACCAATTATGCCATTTGCATGACATAGACACGACATCACATAAAGTAAGCATGACATCAATAGGGATGATGGATACTTTCCAAAAGATGATATAAGCATGATGTAATGATGATGTCAATTGCTACAAATCACAAACATTCCTTTGCCATATGAACATGCAAACTTTCATTGGACATTCTAGCCTACAAAACTTCCAATTGCTATGAGTTTGTGAAACTTCCACTTACTACAAAACTCCCACTTGCTATTTGTCTGTAAAACTTCCACTTCCTATTGGTTTGGGGATTTTTGTTGATCATTTACATCTAAAGACTTCCAGCTTGTTGTTGCCTTTGTGGATTTGTGGCTTGTTTATGCACTTGTCATTTTTGTGATGGATTGGTTATTATAATGTCCAAGATTTGATTCAATCTAACTTATTTGGCCATCGATGGATAAAATGAAATTTTTTACTTCATTTTTATGGGCCTTTTAGGAAAGAGTAGAGGGAATAAGGCCAATTTGTAACTTGTTAATGGTGATGTGTATATTTTTCAAGTACTAAAAACCTTGTGTAATGAAATTTTAATGAGAAAATAAAGAATGGTATTAAACTCATGTGTGGACATGCATTTAGGCTATGTGATTGGGTCACCTGATAATGACCCCTTGTCACAACTACATCAAATGGCATCAAATCTTAAATTTATTGTTGGGATGTGTTGAAATGGAGGTTTCTCAATGGGAGGCATTGAGATTGAGGTTGTGATCTACCAACTTGATCTGCATCAAGTGGTACTAGAGTGAGGGATTGAAAGATAAGGTTTTGTTATTATGTCAAGAGAAGAAGCGAGGGTTTTTTTATCATGTCAAGAGAATAAGTCTTAAGTGAATGTTGTTGGAAAAGAGAATAGTTGGCAGGTAAAGAAGTTACATAAATTATCTAAGCCAGTTGCTACTTGTATGTGTTAAAAGGAAATTGAAGAAGGATAAGGTAATAAAATGACAAATCCTACCTAAAGGTTTGTTGGAAAATAAATAAAATATAAGAAATTTTAAATTAGGGAAATAATTTATTTCCTGATGAAGAGTTTCAGAGCTAGAAAAAAGACTCATTGAAGAAAGAGAAAGAATTTGCAAAAAAGGAGAGAGAAGAATGGAAAGGAAAAGCTCACAGGAAAAAGTTGAGAATGAGCTTGTCTATTTTTTTTACAAATGAAAGATGAAGAGATTGTTAGAGAGAGATGATGGCATTGTCTCGAAAGCTAGGTGTCTCAAGAAAAACCTAGAGTATTTTTTACAGAAGAGTATATTATATAATTGAAGAGAGCTTGAGCTCTAGAGGAATTTGTTGTAGGGGAGAAGAATCTTGGAATTACAAAGAGCTTGAGTTTTAAAACAAATTATTGCAGGTATGAGAAAAGGCTTGTAACTATAGAGGGTAGAGAAGGAGGCACAAGAAACCAAAGAATATGTGCGTTTTTAGAAATTTTGATTGAGAAGTGCGAATATTTGTTACAAGTAGAGTCTTGTAATTACAGAGGGTTAACACCCTAAATGTTGGAGATTATTGCAAGGGGAATCTTGTAACTTTAAGGGGATGTGTATGCCTCAAATATTTTGTAGAGTAATACAAAGGTAATGGAATACTTATTTAAGGAGGACGAGAAGGGTCATGAAGAGACCATTGAGAATTTTATTTGTGGAAGAGCAAGAGAGAAGATTTAGATTAGGTATTTATGAAGAGTTGAGAAAATCCCAGGTTAGATTGAGTGCATTAGAAATGGAGAAAGGGAAATTAAATTTTATATATGAAAGGAGAGATGAAGAAGAATGTTATGAAAGTGATATGGAAGAAAATAATAAAGGAATTGATGGTAAATGGCATGAAGGGGAAGATTGGAGCAAGTATGATGAAATGGAGGAGTTAAGTGAGAAGGGAATCATCTTGGAAGAGGATAGTGAGAGAAGGAATAATGAAGTAAGATAATATAGCTCTTTGATATAATTTTCTTGAAAAGAGGAGCATGTAGGAGTAGCCCACACAAGTGTATATGATGTAATAAAATATGAGAAATAAGATGAGGAAGAAAGAGAAATGGTAATGTTGAGAACTATTTTATCTAATGATGTTTTTCTTGTAGGATGTGAAGAAGATAAAGAAGATGAGGATGATATATAAATATGGATTTTAAGGGTCCTATATTCGATGAGGAAATTGATGAGAATAATGTTCTATTGAAAGAGGAGATGAGGAATAAAAACACATTGTTAGAAAAATTGTTGGATGAACATGAGGAAATGATAGTGCAAATAGGGAAAAGTTGAGTCCCATGGTTATGTTAAGATTTTTTTGAATGTAGATAGAAGGGAAGATACAATAGAGTGTTATATAGATGGCACTGAAAAAGGAGAGGTCCTCATGCAAAAGGATGAAGAATAAAAGGGTGAAAAGGAGGAAGTTGTAGCAACTATCTTTTTGAAGACATGCAAATGGTAAGGATGAAGTTAACAATAGAGGAGACTATCCCTTGGGAGAATAAATAAGTTTCATGTGTAGAAGAAGGTGTAGTAGAGAAGATGGAGGAGTTTTTGGATGAGAATATAGGTGAAACATGTCTTTTTGAAGGCATAAAGGTGGAGGATAGAATTGTAATAGTAGAGATCACATAGGCAATCTTTTATTTTTTTGAAATTTATAAAGATGATATTGATGTTGATTTACATGAAAAAGCTATGAAAGAGTTTGTGAGAAAGAAAATAGGTGAAGAAGGTAGCATTTTTGAGGAAAATAATAGGGAGGTTGCAATAGTGGTTGGTCCTTTGAAGGAAAGAATGACACTAATAAAATGATATAGTTGAGTGCAAAGGAAAAGGATAGAAGAGAAGAGGTAATATTGAAATTTTTTAATTTCCTAAAACTAGTGATGTTGATTTATGTAGAGATATGATGGTGAGTAAAAAATAAAGAAATATGGAAAAATAAAGCATGAAAAAGCTAAAATTTGTGATGTAGACAAGTATTAATAAATATGTTGATATGTAGAAAGGAGAATTTGAAGAAGAGGTAGGCGTAGATGAGGAGATGATGGAATTATTTAATTTATATTTTATTAATATTGAAATGTATTGAGGTATACTAGTAAGTAAGAAATGGGAAGAATATTCTTAGTGGAGGATGGACTATGGTGGGTTTATTCCCATGAGAGAGGAACTTGGTGGAGATGGTCAGAATGTGGTGGGAGAAATTTCACAATCTAGAAAAAAAGAAGCATTGGGTGGAGGTGGGTGGTTTGTGGTGGGTTGGAACCCACAAGAAGAAGGAAAATAAAATGAAGAATATGTTGGACTCAAGCAACACTAAGAGGGGGGGTGAATCATTGTTGTGCAGTTTTTAACTTTATTAATCTGTTCTCTCAAGTGCCTAAACATTCAATCAAAAGAAAGATGCATGAACATAGAACAATAAGCCACACCACCATAACACAAGGATTTTTACGTGGGATCCCCGTTAGGGGAAAAACCACAGTGGAGGTCAATCCACAATTTGAGTACTCAAAATATAAGTGTTTTACAAAATGGGAATGCACTTGCATTCAGGCACACTACCTAGAGCTCACTGCTCAAAATCAGGAAGGCTCACTTCCTTACAAAAGATTAGGATTACAACAAAAGGTTGAACTGAGAAAGTAGCATCTACAAATTCCTGATTATAGTTCTGATTAGGCTCATAGATCAGATTTTGGACCTTCTGTTTGATTCTACACTTCACTTTGTTCTGTCTTAATTTGCTGCACAAAATTCTCTAATGCACAAGAGAAATTGTTCAACTACTCCTCTGATATTTGCAACATACGTCAACACATATCAAACACACAAATATACACTTCAAAATGAATTAACTAATATCTTATTTATATCTGCTACCAAGGATTCAATCGCTATATGTCGGCTTTAATAGAATAGAAAATATTTTCCAACTATTAGCTCAAATCATAAACAACATTTAATGCATATCCAAAAAATTTGGCCATAGAATAGTTAGAACCCAAAACAAAATCTGTAACACAAAAATACTTCAAACAAATTTTTTCTTAAACATCCACAACACCCAACATTCACCTAGCCAGCCTTCAAAAAAATTTGAACAAAAAATCAAATGACCAGATCTCCTAACTCGTACACCACTTGATGTGACAACACAAAACTCAAGAATAACACATTTCATATACCCAACAACCTTCCTAGAGATCCACAACCAAAATTGATAAACGGGTAGTGTAAACCACTTGATAGATTCAACTTTAGTCGGATACCCTATTCTTTACTCTATCTTCTGGTATGGTCAGATACTGAAGTATGGACTGAATCAATGACTTAGGTTGCCATCAATGAAAACACTAGAAGTCATATGCCAACAATCTACCCCTTTGGCATTGATGGCAACACTTAGTGAAAAATGACTAAGTGTCAGAACCTTCAAAACTTCAAAAATCCATAGCTAGAAAAACTCAACAAAACTCCCCCTAAGTTTGATAAGGCATTTTTCACTACTCTCTCTCCCCCTTTGACATCAATGAAAAAAAGTTAAAATAATTTTCTTTCTCCCCCTATGAAGTGTGACCAAAAACTTACTTATGCAAAAATTGATTCAAACTTTTGAACAAATACAATTGCTAATTGAAGATTATTTTGTACTTTTCCTTCATCTCCGAAAGAAACTTCTTCCATGCTTCCACTGCAATCCCAGTGATTCTGATCATGCTATTGTTTTCAGATGTCCGATTGATAATTTTGATGAGGGATTATGGAATGGTAAAAGCTTATTCCAATACTTCTCCCTTTCTCAGTATCTCAATCAATTGTTCCTGCCTGCATTCAATTATGTCCTTCACTTTCCAAAAGGTGTCAACAATTTTGTTCCTAGTGTTCTAAAAATTTGTATACTCTATTTGTAATTCCTAGATCATTTTCCTACTTGCACCATCATGATCCTAAAACATGTTAAAGTCTTGTCTAATTTTGTTCAGTTGTGTTTCAATTTGTTCCAGCTTTTCTTTGTACTTTCTAATTGCATGAGGCCATCAAAGACAATAGTTATAGATGGTTGTTGTGCTTATGTATTTCCTTAGTTGATTCATGTGCCTTTTTAGCTTGGTAAGTGACAATTTGTACTGTTTCTTTAGGTGAAGAATCACTTCATCTTCTTCCTTATTCTGAGACTCAGAGTCCATGATTTCCTTGATGCATTCAATCATGATCTCTTTTGGCAACTTATTATGCAAATTCTCTAGTTTGATATGATTGTGCACAAAATGAGCACTTAGTACACTTAAGATCATGTCCTGCTCATATGAAGGTTTGATAGACCATATGTTCACAATTTTTTGCATTCCATCTTCCTCATGAATAAGTTACAATAGCTCTTCTTTGGATATATCACCTTCTTCTTCACTTCCTTTTGTCATTGCCTTCTCTTGTTCTAGTTCAACTATTTTTGGTTCTTTTGCTAGGGTTTCCTCAGTTTCCTTATCAGATTCCTCATCTGGTATGTCCACGATCACTTGTTCTTTTCCTTTCCTTTCAACTTTCAAAGTCTTGCAGACTAGTGGAGTATGTATAAAAATTTCTTTTGCTCTTATCTTCTTTCTCTCTATCTCACTGGAGGAGGAACCAACTTCAAGTTCCCTCACTAGAATGGAAATACAAATTAACCCAAACTTCCTTAGCAAATCCTTAAAGAAAATTTCATATACTTGATCACAATTTTCCAAATTGTTAGAGTATATGTAAATCTGCTTGCAAATTGGTTCACTCTCTTCCCATACTACATTGTTATTCAGGGGTAAGCAATTTAGAAAATACATCACAAGGAATATAACCAAAGTACCAAACCTAGAAGGGTAATCTATCTCCTTTGTCAATTGCACGTTCTCCAACAATTGATCTTTTAGTAATCCAAAAAGATCAAAATCTTGATCTTGGACATTATCAACCATTTCAATTTATTGTTGAACATGTCTCTTTCTACTCTAATCTTCTCACTGCTATACTCATCTAGTTTTATCATTCCTTTGATTTGTTCCATTTTACCTTTCGTACACATGTCTTGAAAATACCAAAGAAGTTCTTCAACCGCACACCAAATTAAATTGAAATTTCTCAATACAGTTGAAATACCTGATGGATTAGGGTTACACCACAAAATTATCTTCATGCTTTCAAAATTCTAATGCAGAAATGCTCTCCTTCTCCTTTTCCTCAAGACAAAGTGAAAAATAAGGGTTTCAACTTGCTTTTTATAACTAGCACACCTAACTTTTCTTGTAATAAATGATTTTTCCCTAACTCATTTGAATACCCTATTTTCTCAATCTGTGAAAGATAACTCTTCTGTGGATCTTCGACTTAGAATGATATTCTTTCAAACTCTTTCAATAGCATCTGTAAATCATCAGTGTAACCATTGCACTCATCCACATCCCAGTGTTAGTTACTAGTAGGAGGCTTGAGGTATTTTCTTGACAGCTACCCCTAGGCTCGAGGCCTAAAACTAATTCCTGAAGGAATAACCAAAAGCAGGTTCTGGTGCGGGCTCATTTCCTACAATAGACGGACTCTTGTTCACCCATGTCTTCTTCACCTGATCTCTTATTTCATCCACAATCACTTTCTCTTTTCCTTTATCATCCTTCTGCATATTTCTTCCTATGTATACCAAACCTCTTCTATCCATATTCTTGTTTTTGTAGAATCTTACATTGTGACCGAATTTGTTGCAATTGAAATACACAACATTTCCTTATCTAGACTAGTCACTCCATTGATTTCTTCTTGATTTTCACTAGTTAGCAATATGCCCAAATCTTCCACAGGTATAACATTTAACATTCCTTCTATTAACAGAGTTGTCTAACATATTTCTACATTCAATTTACTTATGACCAAACTTATTGCAATTGAAACACTGACCGAAAAATGATGGATCACTCAAGATTTCATTTTACTTCTACATTGAGAAGCCATATGACCAAATTTATTGCAAACAAAACATTATCCATTAAAATTTTGAGCATTAAGTTGTATTACCAGAACCCTTTTTGCTTTGTTCATTTGATTACTTTTCTTGAAATTCCTTTGTCTAGATCCAGAAGTCTCTCCTTTTTCATATCCAAGACCTCGCTTATCATTTGCATTCTTTTTTCCTTGAGTCATCTCATCAAGCTTAACTATGCTAATCTTGAACTTCTTGTTTTCATTTGCAGTAGTAAGTTCATCCTTGAGGATAACAATCTATTTTTCAAGCTATTCTTCATTGTTTCTAGATTGATGCAATTCAATCCCCAACTGAATGAATTCTCCATTAATTCTGCTGCATTCATCAGATCTCTCTTTTAGGGACTGGACAATATTTTCCTCATTCTTCTTTCTTTCTTCAATCTCCATAGTCAACTTCATCACCATAGACTACATTTCATGGTTTAGGGTAGCATTGTCTCTAGCAAGATTTTCACATTCTTCAGTTATTTCCTTCAAGGTTTCATTTAGGTGAACACCATCCATGCTTTTGCTCTCTTTCTACTTAATCTAATCACAACGATCCTTTCTCTTTTCTCTAGACTTAATAATATGATCCTTCAACTTTTGAATGAATTTCTCAGCATCCTTAAGATTTTCTCTCAATTCCTGAACTTCTGCTTTAAACTAATCAAGATCATCAAGTGCCACCAAAAGATACTTTTGAAGACTACCAGAGTCCATTACATTCCAAGATCCACCTCAAGTTGTTAAACTTCTTCCAAGGAAATTTTCTCTGATACCAATTGTTGGACTCAAGCAACACTGAGAGGGGGGTGAATCAGTGTTGTGCAGTTTTTAACTTTATTAATTTGTTCTCTCAAGTGCCTAAAACATTCAATCAAAAGAAAGATGCATGAACATAGAACAATAAGCCACACCACCATAACACAAGAATTTTTACGTGGAAACCTAGTTAGGGTAAAATCCATGGTGGAGGTCAATCCACAATTTGAGTACTCAAAATATAAGTGTTCTACAAAATGGGAATGCACTTGCATTCACACACATTTCCTAGAGCTCACTGCTCAAAATCAGGAAGGCTCACTACCTTACAAAAGATTAGGATTACAAAAAAAGGTTTAACTGAGAAAGTAGCATCTAAAAATGCCTGATTAGAGTTCCGGTTAGGCTCATAGATCAAATTTTGGACCTTCTGTTTGATTCTACACTTCGCTCTGTTTTGTCTCAAATCATTGCACAAAATTCTCTAATGCACAAGTGAAATCATTCAACTACTACTTTGATATTCACAACATACATCAAAAAATATTGAACACACACATATACATTTCAAAATGAATTAACCGATCTCTTATTTATATCCACTACCAAAGATTCAATCGCTATATGTCAGCTTTAATCTGGAATAGAAAATATTTTCCAACTATCAGCTCAAATCATAAACAACATTTAATGCATATCCACAAAAGTTGGCCATAACATAGTTAGGACCCAAAACAAAATCTCCAACACAAAAATGCTTCAAAGAAATTTTGCCTTAAACATCCGCAACACCCAACATTCACCTAGTTGACCTTCAAACATTTTTTAATAGAAAATCGAACCACTGAATCTCCTAACTCGTACACCACTTGATGCGACAACACAAAACTCAAGAATAACACATTTCATATACCCAACGACCTTCCTAAAGATCCACAACCAAAACTGATAAATTGGTAATGCACTAGTAGATACTAATTTCATGAACATAACCGATACACACAACAAGGATTGCAAAGCAAGTATTGTAATGGAAATAAGAAAGAAAGAATATACAACCTTAAGAATTATTGAATTTCCCATTGGTTTAAAGATTTATTGCATTCTCCATCAATTTTTGACTCTCTCAATGCATGTGATTTATAGACAATGCACAAAACAAATTCATTGAAAAGGATTTAGAAAATTCTAATAGGGGCTACAGTTGTATCTTTTGTTTCACGCTTATAGCTACATTGCAAGCCTTGATTAAAATCAATTCATGAGCAAGTTAAAGGGCTTTTATTTTGTTTGAAAACTTATTTATGATAGTGTTAAAGTTTATTTAGTTGTAGTATGCGTGGAAATATGGTTGTATGTTAATGATTATTGGAAGAGTAATTTTAAGTTAATATTTATGTTGATTTTTTTTTTGTTAATAGGTCTTTGGTTTGTTGGTGAACTTGAGTGGTTTTGAATGATCCCACCAATGACCATGTCTTTTTGAATGCAAGGCCCTGAAACCATAAGAGATGAGGCTAGGGTTGTGCTCCAAATTACTTTGGTGGAATAGATACCTCTCAATCCTTGGCTCTTAGTCAAAGAGGTTTAAACCTAAGGCTTGTGCTTTAATGTCTAGTAGCTAAATGATTATGTGGGGTTGATATAAAACCCTCCAACAACCAAAAAAATGTTGGGTCATTTTCTTATATGTTTGGGTTTTTGACTCATATTGTTGTTTTGAAAGATGTTGTAGTAGGCTAGATTTTTACTTGTAAATTTTAGGAACAAAAGACCAAAAATATATTTTCTTCCAAAATGTAGCGATAAGGTTATGATTTGTAGGCACTATTATGGATAAAAAATTTAAATAAGTAACAATTTCAATAATTTATTTTTCAATCTATCCATGAATGGTTGTAAATTAAGGTGGATATTTTACATGTTTAGTCATCAATATACAAATTCATTTTAGTTTTAGAGAGCATACATGAATTAAATTGTTTTTTATAAGATAAGCAACATTTACAGGGTGTTGTACCCTTTACACAAAGAGCCCAGAGGGCCAAAGGAAGCATAGTTCAAACCAACTGAACTAGAGGAGAAACAAACAAAGACAACTAATCGACAGTTGTAGAACAATAGAAAAAGATTAGACAACTCCAGAACCAGAGGGGACCAATCTGATTCCCAGAACCTGTGGCCGTGAAGAGGCAACAGATTTGGGAAGACCATTCTTCTTCCTCAAAATAACAGACTAGGAAGACTCAAAATCAAAATCCACCGAGCAAGGTGAGTGGAGCAGATCCACAACAGCCACCCCCGGCGAGGAGACATCATGCAGCGAGGGAACCAACAAAAAATAAGAGGATTCAAGAGCAATGAAAGGACCAACAAAATCAGGCAACGAGTGATGGGCAGGAACTGATGGCACAACAACAACAAAAGGTTTCATAGAAGAGCAAGCCAGAAGATGTGCCTGGAAAGGCTCCGACTCCAAGGGAGCAGTAAGGGGAGGGTTTCCCTCCTTAGAGGAATCATCCGAAGAGGGAGAATAAACTGTGAGATGGTTCAGAAGAGCATTCTTCCACCAGGTAGCAACACCCTTGTGGCGAGCAAGAGGGTAGTTAGAGGCCAGGTGACCAATAGAGAAACAACTCCTGCACCAAAAAGGGAGCCCCTCATATTCCAAAAGCTAATTCCAAGGTCTGTCTACCACCATCAAAACCACATCACCATAGAGAGGTTAGGAGATGTCCAAATTGATTAAAATACAAGCCACCGTAGTATGCCCAAGATCTCGAGATGTATAATCCACCTTCAAAAAGCTACCAATAGTGTTGCCAATAGCTTCAAAGAAAGAATGCTCCCAAAACTAGTGTGAGAGATTCAACAGTCAAACCCAAACAAGTCTAATATTCAGAGGCTTCGTAAGAGGATTGAAAGAGTCAGACCAAGGCTAAATGAACAATGAATGAACACCCCACATCCAAACCTTGTCCAACACTCTGTCATGATCCTCCGGGGAAGAAAAAGTTGCAAAGAAAAACCCTCTAGCACTGGGATAGAGCTCAATCTATTCAGAAACAATAGGCTTCCAAGAAGTAGAAACCCATCCATGGAGATCGGGAAGGGAGGGCCATAGGCCATTAAACCTACAGACTAGACCTTGGTGCACATAGTATTCTTCATTCTCAACAACCTCAGGCCCACAAACCACAACAAGGGAGGCTCGAGCACAAGGCAAAGAACGAGCCCTAGCTAGGACCTGGGCATGAGAAGCATCAGAGAATGATTTACGAAAGCCATTAGAGGAAATAGGAGGGGGGGCCCAACCACACCCCGCACAACACCTGCAAAGGAGGTAATAGGTAGAGAGGGAGGAAGTAGCTCCTCATAGGCCACAAAAATTCCACCCAAAGGGGCCACACAACCACTATCTGCATGCACACCTTGGCCCAGAACCTGCAAAATGTCCAAAGGAACAAGGGGGCCCCTGCACCCAAAGAAGAACCCACACCCTACGATTTTGAAAAAAAGTCATTCAACAAACTCCCGCCTAGTGCACCCAAAGCCACAACATCCAAATCTATTGAGCAGCTGACAACAGGAGCAGGGGAAGGGAACCCAATCACTCGTACACCCGATTACCCGATCATATGACTTAAATTGTTAAGCATATAATGTGCAAGAAAATGAAACATAGAGAGAACACATCTACCTTGAAGAGACCAGCTACATATTATTTTTTAACTAAAAGGTAAGCAAATACTCAGATACTTAAAACAACTTTTACAACAGGTCTTAGTCCTGTAGGAATATAAATAGATCTTCTACACAACTAAATTCAACTCATTTACCCTCTCATGCACATTCCTAAACCACTCCCCATACTTTGCTAATGTAACAGTCACAAACTCCAACAAATAATAATAATCTCTAACAAGTGCACCTAAAAATGCATATAAGAAACTAATAACGATTCATACACATTCCATAGAGACTATAAATAGATTCATGACACATTTGAGACTCTAAGAGATTGATAAAACATGCCAATAAGAGAAAACCTTAGAACTAGAACATAACTGGATGTACACAAATAAACTGATGAATTCATCACTTTTATTAGAAAAGGGTGTTGTATGCCATGCACAAGAAAGAATTATTTTAAGTATGTAAAATAAATGTTTATTCATGGTGCATCTTTAGGAGATGTTTTTTGCCACATTAAATATTTATTTGGGTTCGCTTGTAAAGTTGATTATGATGCATTGGTTAGTTATTTTATGTGTGGGTTACACATGGGAAAGATATTTAAATTGGAAAAAACTAGTACCAAAAAGTAAATGTTAGGGTTAATGGTTTTGTGCACTCATATTTTTGAGGCAAATGGTTTTACCTTAGCACTTGGTTGTTTTGTGTGATCTTGAATCTATAAAAGCAAGCACATGGTTAGGGATTGGGGTTGGATTGTTGGCTAGTTGGTTGTTTACCTTGGTTGTATTTTTTATTAAGCTCTCTTGTAGATTTCATATTTGAAGCATGGAATGAGATGTGTGATTACATGGTTAGATACATAGAGGATAAATTGGAGGAGCTTGGTGTTTCATAAGTATTCATGGAGACTCTTCAAGTGTATTGCATTGTTTTATTGTTGAATAATATATTGAATACAAATGCTTTTAGAGGCTAGGTTTCTTTCCTCTTGAGGGTTTTCTCATGGAATATCTTGTGTAATATTGTGTAATGTATTTTATCTTTCCATTATGTTTATTTTGTAAGCTTGTATGTATAGTTTTCCCTCCAGGGGTTATGTAGGAAATAGTTTGATCAACTTGGTCATTTTCCAACTGTAACTTTGTGCATACTTGTGATTATGTTTTTTGTCTAATGATTTAACTATCATTATTATTTATTTTACCTTTATCTTCCACTTCTCATTTTACACCACCTTCATAAGCAACACACTAATTTTATTAGATTTTTTAAATAATAATTTTACCATTATTCTTCATCTTAATAAGGAAACATGGAATGCAATTTAAAACATTGATATAAAACACACAGTAATATTGAGAATCTTAATAAATGGATAAATACTAATTGCTAATAGAAGCTTGAAACTTATAAAAATTATCTAAATGTAGAGTCAAAAAATACATAATTTAAATTTTTACTCTACATGTTCATTCATTTTAGTGACCATTTCCCCTAGGTGTGTTTAAGTATCAATTATCTTAACTCTAAGCCAAAAAACTCAAGAAAATGTGTAAAGTATTGCTACCTAGACTTGATCTATTGTAAACTAACCATTTTTCTTTGTTTCTATTACCATGTCTTCATGGAAACTAGCATGCCTACATTGGTGTCCATTGGCTTAAATCAAAATTTGAACCTCCAAAAACCATACTTCATTTTTAGAATTGTCATTTCATTAATTGGTCCTTATAAAAATATACATTTGATCTCATTTCAAAATAATAGGTTTTCTCCCACTCACTCACTCATTGAATGCTTTTTCTCTCTCTCTTCAAAGTTTTATTCTCCATGTTCTCATCATTGACTTTTTGCTCCAAAACCATACAAAATCCTCCATTTTTGCAACTCTTTAAAGATTTTCCTCCATTTACACATCTTAGCTATGCTCATCACATTCAATCCTCATCCATTACACCCAGTACACACCATCATCTCCTTTGACAATCCCCTTGGGTTTTCCTCCTTAATATTGTACACACACCATTACAATTTCCATGATCGTGATGAGCTTGATTTAAGAAAGCTCCAAAATACATTAACCATTATTTCTTTTCCCTTTGTAGGTTTGATGTGTTATAATTCAATATTGGAGCATCACCTCCAAATTATATAAACACTAGAGTAGAGGAGATTTTTTGGAAAAATATTTGAGCAATTTCCAAAAGCACAAAAATCTTAGACATAAATATTTTCAATAGATTAGGTGCATTTATGCTCAAACATGAGTGCCTAGTAAAGGTCAAGAGATCCTTATTAGATGCTAGTTCTCAATGAAGGTCACGAGTGTTCTTGCTAGTGTTGGAAAGATGACTAAAAGATGTGGTTGGGAATTGGGTCACAAATGGGAAGTGGGGTCATAATCTACCAAAAATAACTTTATAAAAATTACCTTTGTAAAGCCTTAAAAATTTGAAGAAGTCTCCCCAAAAATGGGAAAATTTTGAAAAGGATAAGGTTTAAGTCTATTGTACAAGTATGTACCATTAAAAAATGCATTTTTTAATTGAAAACATTTTTAATTCTAATTGGAAACAAAATTTTACAATAAAATGTGCCTTTGGGGGTTTGGACGTTATGCACATTATGGAAGCATCAAAAAAATGCTAGGATACTTGCAAGGTTCTCAATAGAGGCAAGCTCAATATATTACTTGTAGAGAGAAGCCTTTGATACAATGCTAGAAAGAGGTTTGTAACCATATGAAGGTGCAATAAGTGTGCATTGATAGGAACAAGCTTACAAAACCTTTAAACCCAAAAATGATCCACAAGAAATACTCAAAATCAAGGATTCATTGATAAACAATGTATTGAAACATATACAAATGCACAAATGGAGGAATGTGTATACATACACAATAAAACCAAAGATCAAGAAGTGATCTTTGGTTCTCTTGAATACTATAGATCTAACAACCTATGATACATGATTATGGAGTAGAAGTGAGTATATAGAATGTATTCAAGAAGAATCCTACCATATTATTACTGTAGAGTAACCAAGTGATTCACTATGTAATGAGACTAGGTTAATTGTAGTTTTCTAAATATAAAATATGCTCTCAACAATATCACACCTATGTATGAGAGTACACCAAAAAAAACTTATCACATGTGTAAGATAAGCCTATGATAATCAACTAAATATACGTAAATATAATGCAATCTAATAGTTGGGTCAAGAGAGTGTTTATCAAGTCTCAAGAATAATTGTTAAGTCCCTAACATATGTAAATTTTATATATTATTGTTCACATTGTGAGAGCATCATCTGATCCTTCCTTTGATCTTATATAACATTTAAATCACCTTCAACCAATGAAACAAGAATAATTTCTAATATTTTCTCTATTTCCTTTTAGCATTTCAATTCCTAGCTATAGATGTTTAGTTTATTAATTCATATAGATAAAAGTTCTTTATCATTACTTTCCTTAGCTTAATTCCAAATTTACATAGTAATATAACATTAAAATTTAAAGTAAATATACATCTTATCTTAAGATAGGATAGGAGGAATCTTTCATTTTTATTTCATTTCCATAACTTGAAATCATTCCACTTCAAAACTTGTTGAAAAGTATAAATATAAAACACAAAAATATTATACAACAATTTTTTTTATGAATTAAATACTACACTTTTCGTGTATTCTCCTATGCATGCTCTTTTTCTACTTACACTCTCTCCTTAGTCAATTTTTTTACACTTCCTATCATATCCTTCCACACCTTCCTTCTCTTATTTATTCTCTTGTCCTATCTCGCCACCCCTCTTTTCTTCATAATCCACTCTCCATGCCAATTTCATATCTTCTTCCTACTAGATCTCTCACATATTCCCTTCTTAGTTATTCTTGCTAATATTGTTCCTTCTTTCTAATTCTTCTTTCTCTCCACCTTTTGTTCTTTTGGTTTACTTTCTATGTCCACTTTCTCCTTTCACACACACATTTGGAACCATAAAATTGTCTCACTTTTGGGTTAATTATTGATTTAACAAACTATGCAAAATAATATGCATCAATCTTGGTACACAAGGAAAAAATGTTAGTGTAAAAAAAGATATTTACTAATTAGTTATCATCTTGGGTAAAATTCACACTAAATTAGCTAAGTTTACTTAGGGAATTGACCTTTGGCATCCCAAGTTATAATATTAAGACACTTTTCATAATCTTATAGTGTTCTAACATTTTGTGTAATCTATTTAATATTAATAGTACAATTTTCTATATTAAGTGGATATGCTCTATTAGTTCACTGCTCTCATGGAAGCTAATTAAATATCTCTTAAATAGACTTTATTTTTACATAATTACTCTCCAAATCTTATCCTTATCATCTACCTTATCTATATAAGAGAATATAGCTAATGTTTGAGAGATTCATTGTGGATGAGAGTTATTGAATCATTAATGGAAATTCAGATTTTCTATGCAAATTTCCTTGAAAAGGTTTCTTTGGATTTTTAAGATCCTTGTATCTTTCCAAGTGCTTTCATACAATACATTCTAAAGTGAAATGAACCTGACCATTAAATAAAAAATGCCCATAAACTTGTGGATTGATCATAAACTCAATATAGTTTAGTTTAGTTTAGTTTAGTTTAGTTATGGTTCAGTTATCTTCAGTTGCATGTAGTTAGTTTCAATTGAATGCTAGTTGACTTGGAATGCATGACTAATGACTTGAGTTGCATAACAGATAACATGTGACACATTCAATTAAGTGGGGATGATCAATCATGCATGGTATTTGCATGAATGGTGGAGAGATATGTTTCAGTTAATAAGACTGACTTGGACCCACCTTGGGCACCTAAGTTGGCATCTTGGAGTTACCACTTTTGCATGATAAGATATTTTATAAGGATGAGTTAAGTGGGCCCATTCTTGGGCGCCAACTTTGAGGATAAGCTTAGAAGATATCTCTGGAATCAATGTTGAGTTATGACTTCAGTTTGGGACACCCAAATGGATGAAGGACTTGTTTTGACATTGTTCTTCACGGTAGAACTCTACTTCCAAGGAATAGGTGTGGGTTTTGTGAGATAAGCATTGTGCTTTGTAATTGTAAACTCTTTGGAGTTTACAAAGGTGCGAAACTGCCAAAAGTGCAGCATATGTTGAAATCTTGTTTTAAAAATCTTTTATTTTGTTGTGTAAGGTCTTTAACACCATCTAGATTGTTTTTGAGGACCTTTTGGTTCTTAGGGTAAAATTTGAATAAGGTTGGAATCCTTTTTGTGGTCGTTTCCTAAGTTTTTGTCAAAAATTGAACCGTTCTTAGGCTGAAAATGAAAACCTAACTGTTTTCTAAGTGTTGTAAAAGGTGGTTCTCGACCTTTGAAGATGTTAGAAGATTTGAATGTTGGCAGTTTTCAGGAAACAATAAAAGAAACAGTGATTTTTGGCGTTGAAAAATCTATTTTTTGTTCTTGACTGGGTGACAGCAATCTTGATGGATTGAACAAGAATTTTGTTGGATAGTTAGCATGTAAAGAGGCCCTTTTGAATCATTTCTTGTGGCATTTTAGTTAGTGTTTCCATCGCTTTCTTCCCTTTGTAAATACTGTGTCTTTTTCTTTAGTTCTGTTTTGACTAGTAAATTCAATAATATGGAGGTTTAGACTGCACCCCCACCGTACCAAGAAGTATGGAATCAATGGGAGTGTGGCTAAACCACATCCTTTTACATAGGTTAGTAGTAGGGGTTTGTAGGAGCTCAAACAGTAAGCCAAAATTCTATTCCTAGGCGAGCAGACTATGCCTGGCTAGGAAAGACTATGCAAAAGTTGCTTCCAACGTTGCAGGGGTGACTAAACACTAGAAACCCAGGGTGTGTAAAGATTGCAGGGGACCTTACAAAGGTATGACAAGAGGCAGGAATAAATACCAATTCATCTGGTGGCTGAAGGAAGAAGACAGTCCTCTATGTGTCCAAGAAAGGCTTAAAAAGCCCTAAATTTCTCAAAATCTGTGTTAGCCCTGTGTACAGCCTGAGAAGGTCCAAAACCATAAAAATCTTGAAGTGCTCCAGATTTGAGCTAGGGTGATAGAAGCAAGTTTGTCCTAATAAGGTGAAGGAGAGGAGTGATAAGCATTTTTCTTGTGTGAGGAGGCCTAATAGGGGCTCAATCCTAGTAGCCCTCCTAAAACCCTAACCTAGGGTATGGTGGCAGCGATAGAAGAAAGGAGATTTGAGCTTGGACAAGGACCATTCCTAGACCATTTTGAAGTCAAGAAAGCCTATGCACACCCCTGCAAGCAAGTTAGGAGGATTTAGAGGTTGTCTAGTCTTTAAAGGGATTAAGGGCTAGATGGAGAAAGTGAGGAAAAGCATCAAGAATGGCTTGGTAGCAGCAAATTGAAATTGATAGTAGGGTTGGCAAGTGACCAGGGGTGCCTAAATACCTTTAGGACCTATAGGTTGAGTGGTGGAGTGAAACACCAAGGGGTTATCTATTGGAGACCCAGAGCATTGTGATTGTGATTATCTCAATCCAACCCTATCCCTATCAAAGGCTCATTTTTTCTATATATTGCAGCAAGTTGAAGAGAGTACTTTTGCGAAGCATGACATAGGATGTGTGGATTCATGCTTGGACACATGAGATTTTATTGCAGGTTGTGAAGAAGAATTGTTGAAGGAAAAAGAAGCATCTCAAGCAAGGATTGATAAATAATTATTGTAATCTTGTTCTAAGGTTAAATAATACAAGTACTATTGATTCTGGTGGTGGAGTTTTTTCCTGAAAGGGTTTCTCCACGGTATATGTTGTGTCACTTCTATCTTTTGGTCTTATTCTTCTACAATCTTCTGTCTACTTTGTACAATTGGTAAAATGAATCTAAACAGATAATCATATACAAAGAAATTGTAACAAAGAACACTTAATTAGATCTACAATCTCATAGTTTTACAAAGTATTAAGCTACATAATTACCTCCATTGTCAACAGAAGTTAGTTGGGAATGCCTTGTCACAAACTCAAACACCTTCATGCAAATGTGACTTGTATGAATGAGCACATCCTATTTCAGTTGCAAGTATGTTTATCATTTTGATGTTTCCACTTTACCTTCTTACACTACATGTGAACAAATTTCAATGAATCTATCATACTTCTCCCTTTTCAACATTAAGGGGTGTATCATATTGTTTATGGTAATACTTCCTTGGATTCATTTTGGAGTAAGCTATGTATCTAGTTTTAATTTCTATGTACTAAGCGGATGTAGAGGCTAGTTACCCTTGTAGTTTGATGTGATGGAACTCATACCATATAATTTTGATGTGAGTAAGCTATGTATTTATGGATTCTGAAGTTGGTGTAGGTTCTTTTTCTATGTGCCATGTACATGTATTCAAAATTTACGATGCCCTTAAAATTTTCTGTTTGGTAGCTTTCCTATATGTCCTCTTGTCTTTCTCTATCAAAGTATTTTGGCCACTTAGAGTGTCTGTATAACTGTTGAGTTGTTTTATGTAGTAATTTTGTTTGACAACATTACACAAACCTAAATGTTGTGAAAAACCTGAAAATGGGAAAAAAAATGTGAATTCATCATTAAACAAGTAGTTGCAAGGGCATATGTACATTTTTTTTGGTTACTTTTATTTTTCTGAATGCCCAGAAAAAAAAAAGAGATTTTGATAAGCATCTAGAATAAGGCGAGGAACATGAAGTGGAAATGAAAGAAAATGAATTGTTATTGAAAGGGGAAAGAAGAGGCTAGGTCATTGTTCTTAGAGTTCAATCAAAACTTCACATAGGCTTCACAAAAAATCTAATATTCGAATTAGACTATTCAGCCCCATAAATTGTACCAAGTAAAGAGGCTTGTCGACATTTTTGTTAAATGTGATTCCACATACTCCTTAGGCACCTATTATTGATAGAATGTTGTAGTTGGTGGGGGAGTGGCATTTTGTTGGGAAAGTTAAGAATTATACATTTATCTCTCTCCCTCGGTCTTGATACTTAGTGTCACTGGCAGTTTTGGATGTAAATGCAACAATGCTTATTGGATTGGAATCCTCCTAATTGTAAGCATTCCATATCTTGCATATTTGCTTGTGATTCAACATTGTATCTAGCATTAGTGAATGTATATGATTTCTATTGGGCTCTGGAAAAATATTGAAATGACACTAACATGTTTTTATGTTAGACTTAGCAATCATTAAATCCTTGCACTTTATTACTTGAGGTAGAATTTGATGTCAATCAAATTTGGCATGTTCCTAATTATAAGCATGTCATATCTTATAAATTTCTTGTGTTTCAACACTAAAGCTAACATTTTTTATGAAAACCTAAATTTATTAACAAAAAACCTTGCACTAGTGAAGTATTATGTTATTTTGCTGGTAAATATGAGACATCAAAGGCTTAGGAATCTAATTGTGGCTCACAAACATGGCCCCATTTCTCCAGTAGTTTCTAGGTGGGAGTTGAAACCAAGAATTTCCAAAGATAATTGCTCTACATCAAGACTTAATCACACCCTTTGGGATAATTTTAGGGCATTATTTCCCGATTTTATGCTTTTTATATGGATGATAAATCATATCAATTTGTGCTTGTTTGCTTGGAATGCTATCGTGCATGTCATCATACTAAAACATGTACACTATTTTTTATCATATTGTATTATACAGGAAAGATGTGGAACTACTATATGCTTTCAACATGGTAGTCATTTGGATTAAATCCATATCTATGTAAATTATCTGTATCTATGTAAATGTATTGAACATACCTTTTGTTTGCAAATTACATTTTTGGAGATGCTACAAATTCTGACTAGACAACTTCCAAACACATTAGATCGTACAAGCCTCATTTCGAGCCAGAGGAGTTCTCTTAGATATCTAGATCAACTATTCTAAAAAATTGGAAATTGATGTCAAAGAAAGAACAACGTCGTGTTCAACAAAGGAGTGGCAGGGAAGTAACTTATGGAAGCAACATGTAATTGATAAGAGTAAAAATTTTGATGAGTAGTGCTATCATGTACTATAATGGAATATAACTTATGAATAGCATATAACAATCAATGTTTTTATGCGATTCTTCCTATATGAAGTTGCTATTATGAAAACTAGATTTCACAGTTGCAAATGATTCCCAAAGAGGTTAATGAAGACAAAACTATTTGTTGTTTAAATAAAAACATGAAATTAGGCCCTTATAATTTTTCAATTCTTCATATTTTGGTAATATTGAAATTAGATTTTAAATTTTAATTCATCATATTTTTGTAATAATTTTTTTTGTTTTGTGATTGTGAAATTCGTGTAACCATACCATTTCCCATTACTTTCATGACAAACACCGGTTTTTCTATTCTAAACATCTCAAAATTTCTCTAACAAACCCCATATTTTTTTTGTATAAACAATAAATAGATACAAAGCAATTGCTCTTAAGAAATGAATTTAGAATTCAAACATAATTTTCAATTCATTACATCATTTAAACATACTTCTTTCAATAGGTGTTATACCTTACAAATCATTGTTCAATAATTTAGTATACAAGTGCATATTACAAGGGTCATAATGATGATATAAAGTACAAATCATCAATAACCCAATGTCGTGTGAAATATAGATAATATCTTTGAGTAATACAAATGTATCAAAAACTTGGTTACTCAAAGATATTATCTATATTTCACATGACATTGTATTATCAATGATTTGTACTTTATGTCATCATTATGACACTTGTAATATGTACTTGTATATTGAATTATTCAACAATGTTTTGTAAGTTGTAACACCTATTGAAAGAAGTATGTTTAAATGATGTAATGAATTGGAAATTATGTTTGAATTCTAAATTCATTTCCTAAGAGCAATTATTTTGTATCTAAATTTATTGTTTATACAAAAAAAAAATAATGTTTTTTAGAGAAAATTTAAGATGCTTAGAATAGAAAAACCAGTGGTTATCATGAAAGTAATGGGAAATGGTATGGTTACAAATTCTAGTATAAAAAACAAAATTATGAATTAAAAATTAAAATATAATTTCAGCATTACTAAAATATGAAGAATTGAAAAATTATAAGCCTAATTTCCATTTTTGTTATTTAAACAGCTAATAGCTTTTTCTTCGTTAGCCTCTTTGGGAATCATTTGCAACTGTGAAATCTAATTTTGCATAATAGCAGCTTCATCTAAGAAGACATGACATATTAACATTGATTGTTATGCTATTCATAAGTTATATTCCACTGGAGCACATGATAGCACTACTCGTCAATTAGTCTTATCAATTACATTGCTTCCATAAGTTACTCTAATTTGTGACTTAGTAAGTTACTTCCCTGATACTGCTCTACTGAAGACAACATTGTTCTTTCTTTAACATCAGTTTCTAGTTTTGTAAAACAATTGATCTCAATATCTAAGAGAACTCCTCTAGCTTGAAATGGGGCTTGTATGATCTAATGTGTTTGGAAGTGGTCTGGTCAAAATTTGTAGCATCTCCAAAAATGCAATCTATAAACAAAAAGTATGTTTAGTATTTACATAGATATAGATAATTTACATAGATATGAATAATCCAAATGACTGTCATGTTGAAAGCATATAGCAGCTTCACATCTTTCTTGTATAATATGTAATATGATAAAAAAATTGTACATGTTTTAGTTTGATGGCATGCATGGTAGCATTCCAAGAAAACAAGCAAAAATTGATATGATTTATCATCCATGTATAAAAATCATAAAACCGGGAAATAATGCCCTAAAAGTATCCCAGATGGTGTGATTGAGTCTTGATGTAGAGCAATTATCCTTGGAAAGTCTTGGTTTCAACTCCCACCCAAAA